>JBCAUG010337612.1:0-17066 GCA_038406175.1 Haplosyllis leylae
CAACAACTAGTTACTTTCTTTTCACACAGATTTATTAAAATATAATTCTGAATAGACTCTGGAATCCGGATATAACATGAAATAGAGACTTACTTTGAGGAGCTTGTTTGAGCCGTGATCTCCAGTCTTCCCGGGGTATGACAGACATGGTGGTCGAGCATTCCGCTTCACCCAGCGGGTTCTTGGCCACGACGCGCACGGTACCGTTATCGTACTCACGGACCCGAGGCATCTCCAGGATGTGGATCATCCCATCGTAGCGCAGCTTGAATCTGTGACTCTGCGGGTTAAAAGAAATGTATATATATAGTAGTGAAATGTCTACACGAAAAAATATCGTGACACTTTTATTCGTATTGAACGGATAATATAGGGTTCGTTTACACGTACCGTCAACGTCACCGTTTTTGCGAGCGGCATCTTTGATATTTTTAACGTTTTGTGTAAACAGTATCATAGGACTGCATTGAACCCATTTTTGAAGAGTGCAAAAAGCGGTGACTTTGACAGTATTTGTAAACAGGCCTTCAGTGGGTAAAAGTCTATCCCTTAGGATAGGTATGGTTACACCTCTGTGATGGACTTACATTTACAACGATGGCTCCGTTCACCCACCACGTGAGCCTCGGTCTCGGGTAGCCGTTGACCTTGACGAGGAATTTGGCCGTGTCACCCTCCTCAACCCGAACTGCTTCCGGTGTGCGCTCAAAGGTCGGTGGTGATTGGTCCTGTTCTTCCTCTTCCGGCGCAGGTGCTCTCTTGGGCTCACGGTCCCTGAAATAATAGCCACAAGAACGTTTAACACATGAAGGCGGTGGGATTTCACAAGACCCTGTTCAGATGAAAAGATGCAAGGTTGCCAGAGTGGTTTTTAAAGCTTATTTGAAGCAATGGTTTTTATTTCATGATTGGAAGCATTCATTCTTAGCTATAGGGGAAATTGCGAGAAACAGCTTTGAAAGAAAGAATAAAAGTTTGTAGTTGCATAGGATTCGTTTTCGAAGAATAAATTAAATGTCCATTCTATTACGCTCTACCGGGATATCTAACCTTCATTGTGATCAGCATGCAAAGGTACCAAGTGACATAAACGTCAAAGAAAAATAAAAAGAATATGGAAATAAGAAGGGTATGTTGCAAAGGGTTTCAAAAACTAATTTTATCGAAATTAAATGCATAAAAGAGAGGATACATGTCCACACCTAAAAACAAATTATATGACAGACGAAATTTCACTTCAAATTCTGAGAATGAAAATGGAACAAAAATTGAAGTCTGCCCTGGGGTCCCTGCACCCAAAATGAAAACCAGAATGACCTATTTTTTGCATGCAATATCGATAAGAATCCATTATTCACTACGGGTATGTACCTTATGGCGTATCGTTCCTGCTCCCTGTAAGCATTGCATAGCAAGGGTTAACGGGTCAAAATGAATAAGAAATGAACAAATGCGGATGGAATCAAGACAGGAAAAGAATGTACATTGTATATTGTTGGGCAACCATTCAATCCGTGTTTTCTTTAGAATTATGTCTGTACGCTTCTACATGTTGCAAATGTTCTTCCATGAGCGGCTCTCATTTACATTATCCATTTACATAAATGTTGTCCTTCATAGACGCTTCATATTTCTTCATGACAACATTACGAAGTAGATTTGTTACAATGCTGCAGTGTGGCTGGTCTTACCTTCTTATGCTCTCTTCTAACAAATGAATATGTCGCACACTCTCCACTCCTGGTGGTAACTGTGTATGTGTGATCACTGATTTCTTTGCTAAATAAGAGAAAAGGCAATTACTTATTTATAGGTTCGTAAAAGTAACTCGTCCTTTGGGATTTTTCAACCAATTCAACCCTGTTTGTATGAATATAACTATTTCTAGATATTCTGTAACGGCGTAACGATTTCAGATGATGATCACTGAACATTCAGCCGGTTCCAACCATTGACGTCATTTATTGGAGTTCCCTGGGACCCGTTTACACCAAGCGTCAGTGTCAATGCAGTGTCAACACTGTCATGACGCCAGTGATACAGCTCTCATTGAAATCAATGGAGTCTCCCTAAAATGGGTTGCAACTCTATTCTGGAGTGATTCTATTTGTTTCCGTTGTTTTCAATGAGAGCTGAATTGCTGGCATCATTGCAGCATTGACCCTGCGTTGATGCTGTCGCTTGGTGTCAACAGGACTTAGGCCCCGTTTACACCAAGCGTCAACGCTGTGCTGACGCTTGCGACACAGCTCGCATTGACCACAACGAAGTCACTCCAAAATGGGTTGCAATCCCATTCTCAAGCGACTCCATTGTGGTCAATGAGAGCTGTGTCGCAAGCGTAGCGTCATCGCAGCGTTGACGCAAACGCAGATGTTAAGTGTCAACAGACCATTAGACACGGACACGGTGTACATGTATGTACTTACGTTTGCATCTGAGTTCGGCCTGAGTTGAGTCTGTGCCGTGTTTGTTGGTCGCCCTCACGGTGTATAAACCGTTATCTTCAGGGTACGTCCACAGTATGTCCAGTGCTACGTAACCGAAATCATTGGTCGTCTTGAAGCGAGAACCGGCTCTCAGTGGCTGTCCATCCTTGTACCATTCAACCTGAACGTCAATTCATTTAAAACGTCAGTTTTATCTCATACTCCAGGAACTATCATCATGTTAGACAACAACGCGTCAGTTTATTCAACAATTATTTTCTGGAAACTCAGCTATTACTCTGATGGGTATGATGAACATATGGATACTTTACAGCTCAGTATGATCAGCCAAGTGGAATTAAGCAGTATATTGTTTTCAAAGAAAAAAAGACGTTGTGTCGTTTAGTGTTGCCAATCTGGCACGTAAAATGGCGTCATGCTGTGCAAACAAATTTCCACCAATGACTGCAGTTTAAAGTAGGCCTACTTATCATAAAAGTGCCAAGGCATATTCCTAAAATACTATGGACCCCATCTTTCAATCACTAAGCTGACTCTAAGGAGATAGCAACAATTTGGACAGTTTTCCCTTTGCGTTGCCACGGATTCCAATGTCTCAGTGTAGAGTATCTTACCTGCATCTCAGGGTCGTTAATCGGTACAAGGCGACACTCGAAATGTGCCGGTTGCGCCTCGAGTAGTTGCAGCTGGTTTTTGATGGGTGTTTTGAAAAGCGGTGGGCGTGGGCGGTCCACGCTCCACAGGTCCTCCTTAGCGGGCTCAGGCTCCAGGCCGCGCTGGATCAACTCCCGGGTCGACGGGCGCACCGTCATCTCACTGTAACGACACCGATCCCAAATAACTCAACAAGAAAAAAACACGACCTTTGGTACAGCAGTACCTTTTTCCTTAAGCTCACTATATTGGAGATCATCTTACATTTGAAGTGAGAAAAGTGACCTATCCCAGCGGATTCACTATTCTTTTGGAGGTTTAAAACATTTCATAACCTACATGAAGGCTCACGTTAGGTCACAACATAAAAAGCTCTAAGTGTATTAATTTGCACGTACAACACAATATAGTAGTTCTCAGCAAGAGGGCTATTAAATTAACATAGGTCAGTACCAAGAATATCTTGCACTAGCTTGTACGTGCTGGTATTTTCTGTAAGTACATTCTGCATGTTATTTCAAAAGTATATTCTCTGGATTGAAAATACAGTATATTATGACTACACATGCATTAAGTTTTGTACAAGGTGTTATGCCAATTATGTGCACTAATTACGTTGAGACAGCCCCAACGTGTTGACTCCTGCTACTACTGTATTACGAATTACTATCAATCATTAGATGCAGGATTATTTGAACGACTGAAGCTGAAAATTAAACGGGCAACAGTACAAAATGGGAGTTATAACGCTACACGGTCTGGCTTACGTACAATGACCGCATTTGCGAAAACAAATATATGATTTGGCTACTTGAATACAGAGAATGCGCCATATTTGTGTTGTATAAACCGCAAAGACGTTGGCAGTCGCTGTACGTTAAAGACAGCTCACAAGAAGCGTCAACGTCAATGTTAAACATTGCGTCAATGGTGGGCCCATACCCATGATGTGCGTCAATAGCAATGTAAAAGTCACCATTAACACAATGATAAACGTTTACGCTGACGTAAATGCAGACGATGGGTGTGAACACGAGTACATGCTGATGATACTTGTAATGATTCGCACCTGTGAAACCTTGGAGCGTCCGGCAGGTCTCGTGACGCAGGTCTGAAAACGAGATGTGATCGTTTAAAGGTGTGGTACTGCATTTAATGAATCATCTAACCTAAAAGTGACGCTTTGGGTACAGTAGAACATGTCTGGGATGGCACTAGTCTTGGTGGGGAACAAGAACTTGCTTTTTGCAGCACTTGGAAGAAATAAGTGTTTAACGTTTGCTTTGAGTGACCACCTATATTTCCCGGTATTTTTACCGTCCGCAACCAAATGTTACGGGAAGGTAATGTTTTCAGTTTGTTTGACAGTTCACAGGGGAGGGGGTTACTCCAATCTCTGGTCCCAGGCCCTTTGGTGGGGGGGGGGTACCCCAGTCTCTGGTCCCCGGTCCTTTACGAGAGGTACACCTAGTCGGCATCTAGGATAGGGTACCCCCCTAGCCAGAATAGGGGTACAGCCCCCCCTGTTAAAGGGCCACGACAGATGCGTTGCACACGCAGTATGCCTCTTGCTTTCACGCAGGAGGACTTTCTTGAATTTCAGCAACTCTCGACAGGTTCCACAAACTCTTGAGTACTACTACACTCAACTCAATCGCAATCTTCATTCAAGAAATCAGAAATTACTGTCCTTAAAATATTTAGCAGAATATGAGAATATGAAATTCATGCTGAAACTCTGCTATCTGCAAAGCAAGCACAATCTTCAATGCAATTCTGTTAATTTGAAGGCAAATCAAAAACCCGCATAAGCGTTAAATTAATGTTCATGTCAGTTTTCCGCTGTGGTTGTTAGATATGAAAAATAGACAGTCACGAGATGGTTTATTCCAGAGACCAATGCATTCCTAAAACTCAATTTCTGGGTATTTTTATCATTCCACAGCGTCTATACGGTAGAATAAGGCATGTACTGTTATGTAGCAGGGGGAGAGGAATGTAACTAGTTCAAACTACATCTACTTCCTTATCTTCATGTGTTACTGTAAGAGTTCCAAGGGTAGCACTTAAATCTATATTAATGTATCAGGAAGTATGCAAAAATATTCTTCAAATTTTGCATCTTTGAACACTCCTAAGTACACTGCATGGTACAGCTACAAAGCAATGCAAAGAATGTCTTGTTTTTAGTAACAAATGAACTGAGCACAAAGCACTATATTTCCACATGCTGCAACAGAGCGTCTTACTTAGCGTCTTCTGGTCTGACGTAGGACACCACCGGCACTGGTTTGGGTGCCAAAGGTGGCGGTGGTGCCATGGCAACCGGAGCTGGTGATATGACTCCGGGGCGCACTGCTGGTGGCGCAGGTGACGTTGGTGTCAACCGGATGTGTGCACGAGACATTTCTGTTGGCGTCGGTGCCCTCGGAAGCGCCTGAGCTGGTCTGTAACGCAAAGTTAATCTCACCATTAAAATATCCCTAAATCTACTGATATGTCTCCTTATGTAACGAGCAAGTTCAAAAGTAATAAAATGTCATTCATGCTCAAAATTGAAAACAAATCACCTGTCCATTACTGGTGTAATTCTTTCCTGAGTTCTGTTAAAGTAAACGCATAAGTTTGGTATTAATTCCAAGCAAAGCTACGGTATTCCACAGAAATAAAATCCAAGATAACCGTTTCAATATTTACATGTGCATGGTAAAGCAATAATTAATGATTTAGAAACAAATAAATATTAGAGCGCAGAACCATTGATTAAAGAGTTGTGATTTACTTTAAAAAGGAGGTATTATTATATATCATGAAATAGAAAGATTTATCATCGAAAAACTTAAGCCTAGTGTTACCAGTAAGATGGTTTGACCAAGCGAGAATGAGAACCTTACAGATATACATAGAAAACTATGCACGAGAAATAAAAGACGACATAAACAAGATGAGAAAAACTGAAGAGAGCTGCCCTTGAAGCTCTGTTTACACTTAACGTCTGCATTTGCGTCAACGTCAACGTTTGCCTCAAGTTTGTATTGAGTGAGTGGTGCCGTAAACGCACATGCAGGGAATGGGTATGAAGCCATTCTCTGCATCAATGTTTGTATCACCATTAACACAATGTTGAACGTTGACGTAAAGGCAGACGTTAAGTGCAAACAGACTATGAGGCAATGAAAGTGAAGAAACAGACATGCCCAAGCATTGCACCCGTTTCCTAAACCGTTGACATTGGCAATGATATACAATTCAGGTCGTTGCTATTGACAACGAACAACCTTAGTAACCGTCACCGTGAAGCCGATCATATCCCGATACCGAACCGATATAAAAACAAACCTTTTTGGTTTGGTCGGCGGACTTGGTACAAACTTTTTAACCGGTGACTTCAATCTGGGTATTTCAAACTTGTGAGGTTCCGTTAACTTAAGCTCACTAACAGGTTCACTGGGCGTGACAGGGCGCGGGGGCGGCGTGGGAGCCGGTGACGGTGTCGTCTCATCATCACTAGGGGGCGGCGGGGTCTTGGATGGAGTGGCAGGTCTACAACACACAAACACAACACACGTGCAATGTTCAGGGAGGACTTCCATGCAGTACTCCTATGTGGTGTACTTATAACCAGAGTGAACAATCTGGATGAAGCCTCTTCCAGGTTGATTCATTGTGTACTGAATGATGTACTTATTATTGGAACAATATCTAATTGTAAGATCACATTTTTTTCAGAAAATGTACTCCATGAACAATGGGTATCAAGTACAACACTTGCAATTTTACGCCTTAGAAACTGAATCAAGACGATAAATCAAGACAGTAAATATTCAGAGAAACACAAAATAAAACCAAGTGAAGTGACAGAAAAAAAACAGAAAAGAGAAATAGATGCAAACGATGTGCCTCTTGTGTTCTAACTCTTCTACTCGGCATCACAAAGAAGATGAAACAAGACGAAACCTGAAAACTGGCGATTGAGCGGGCTTGCTGGGTTGCTGCGGCTCATAGGGTTTTTCCCATGGCAACCGATCCGTTGGTGGTTGCCATGGAGATGGTTGGTAGGCAACAGAATGAGGTATGGATGGTGCTGAAGCCGCAGGTCTCATTGGTGCTGCAGCAGGTGACCTAAAAATTGGTTTCGTAGCAACGGTTGTCATAGAAATAGGGGTGACATCAGGCAGCGTTGGTTGTTGGTACAGTGGGCTGAAAAGCAAGGGATTGAAAGTCAGCTCCAGTAAGTTGAGGAGTTCGTCAATGAGAAGGAAAACGTAAGAAACACGAGAAATTATTAAACAAGAACGTTAATACCTCTTGCTTGATGTTATGTACATGTCCAGTTCATTTTAGTGATAAAAGATTTTTTTCTGATTTAAGTGAGATACGGACGGACTGAACTATTATAATGTGAAGCCAGGGATGCGCGTTGATTCCAAACATATCAACGACTAGCTAATTATGACGCAAGTTAGTGGAATTCTCAACGCTGACAGGCACTACGTTCATTCAATTTGCAATAAAATTCAAGAATCTGTTGCAAGTGCATGATTCCCTAAAACTAAACTATTGCAACTTTTGCTCAGGTATCATGTCCTAATTTAACTTACACGTTAAGCTAAATAGCAAGACAACTTGTAAGCAAATTGCAATGGTATTTGCAGTTTGGCAAATCAAATCTGAATGATATTTTAACTAGAATTAAAAAATTATCTCTCTGTTTTTTCCATTTTCATTCCAAAACGAAGCAGTGAAATGAATGGCTGTCTAACACAAAATCCATGCATGCTGACACAGCCAAGATTTCATCAGCAAATAAAATCCACTGCATAAACTATGAAAATTTTAAAGAATTTTCGAGCTGTAATAGGTCACCTTTGTTGAGGAGCCATAGCCCCAGAGTATGGCTCAGGCGCCCAGGGCGCGAATACTGTCGGTTTGGGCTTCTCAACAGCGTGAAGCTGAAGCGGAACCCTGGAGGGTTCCATGAGCGCCCGCGGTGAGTCAAGGGAGCGCGCCCGGCCCCGCCCGCCGTTAGGCGAGGGGGAGGAACTGATGTAGGTGAGCTGTGCGAGCGGCTTCTGGTACGTGGTGGTGGGTGGTGGCGTCAGGTAGAGACGCTCTTGTGACACACGGCGTTGTGTGACAAGAGGACTGTGTGTGCGCAAAAAATAATATGCGTCATGTTAAAAAGAAGAAAACATACGAAGAGAATTTGACTGGAAAATAAAGCCTGTCATTAAGGTACACTTCATCCTGCGGCCGGTTCTACTTTCTATGGTCTGTGACTTGGCACTACTTATGTTCTATTCGGATACGAGCGAAGGTCGTGAAAGACAGGTTTTACTTTCCAGGCTGTAGTTATTGCATTTTCAATACCGTTTGATTTCACTTTAAAAGGAGAGCCTCCATCAAATTCCCATTTGGTTTAAAGTACGTGGGTCGAAAAGGTTCGGCTGCCATGGTGACCTCAATACGGTCAGCCGTTGTCGCACCAGAGGTGAATGTCAGGATTACATGGGTGAGAAAGCACCCAAACAAGAGATACACCCTTGCTTTGAAACCCAGGGTAGACTACACCAGAAGTCCAAAACCGGGGTATCAGTGGCCCCACAAAAGGACATGTGTTCTCCAGATTTTTTTTTTATAAAATTCCACTTCAGTATGAGAAAATGCAATATACCTTCAGCGATGTGTGCACATCATTAAGGATTTATCATGTTCATACTAGTTAACTTGTCTTAGGTATAAAAGTGGAAAATATTCAAATTTAGGAACACAACAATCCACGTAGAATTCTGAGCACTTAGAAAATTATACACAAAAGGAAGTGGAAGAGGCTGGCGCTGCGACGATAAAAATTATGTCACAAATAAAAAGTTTTGATATCCTGAATTACCTGTGTTCATAATTTTTTTTCAACATGCGCGGCAAAAACTGATTCAACATGGCATCAAAATGGCAAAATTCGTGATGAAAGTGGTCTTTGATTTATCACTAGGACTGAGAGTTACACCCTGACCCCGAAAAGTAACAAGTACAAACGCGAATACTCACGGCGTCGGTGTTGTACGTTTTGGAATGACCAGCTTCCTCGGTGGTTCTGGTCGGCGTGCTTCAACTACAAGATAGATACTCACAGATTTACAAACTCGCTATATTTTGTGTACATTTGATCGACGTGTCATAATTCTAAAACACACTTAGGCAACTATGAATGGACAAAATCAGTGTCGGATCCAAGATTTCCCAGACAACCAAACTTTTGCCGAAAACTAAATGAAAACGAAATTAGACGGGGAGGGGGGGGGGTTCGTCTATCGCCCCCGCTTAGAACCGCCAATGTATATGAATGAGCAGAAACATCTTACCTTGAACAACGAGCCTGGCTCTATTGCTGGCAGAACCTGCGACATTAACAGCGTTGCATTGGTACCAAGCGTCATCCTTGGGTGTCGCGCCTTCAATGAACAAGGACGTCTTTCCACCCTCGGTTTCCACCTTGTATACCTTGTCGTTCGACGGTATCATCTTTCCGTCCTTCTGCCACGCGATCATGGGTACGGGGACGCCCGTTGCCTCGGCGCTCAGAACGACAGGGTCGCCCTCGCGCACTGACAGGTTACGCAAACGATCTATAAAGCGTGGCGCCTGTGCTTCTCGGTGTGCTGCAAAAGGAGAAAAAAGGGGTTATGATGTGTTTACACTGGGTTTTGTATAACTGTTCTCGGTATCTGTCTCTGGTAGTGAGAATGGACTATAGGAATTAATGTTTTTGCTGTAGAAATACATGATGTAGATGGCTTCTTTCTGCAATATTTAGGTACATTCACACTGTCCGATACCGAGATAGAGACAGAAACCAAGACTCATAAAAAGCGTCCAGAACGATACAGAGCTAAAGGTCTATTCACACATACTGATATAGATAGCAGTGCCAAAATTCGGAACAATAAGTTTTAACATGGTGTCAATGGTTGACGGGCGAAATGGGTCTGGGACATATTTTGCCCGAATTTCAGTCCGATTTTAAAATTGCCTAAAACTAAAACTTTTATCGGGCCGAATTAAAATTAATTCGGTGTCGTTACGTGCGAACAAGCCCCAACTGAGAATCTGTCTTGGTGTCTGTCTCTGTCCAGCATGAAAACCTCCACACATTTCTACACTAGCCATTTTTCCATCAGTCTCAGTATCGGTTTCGGTGTCAGGCAGTGTGAACACACCATGATGCGAAGTGGTTGTTTAAAAAATTGCCTATTTGTTGGCGTCTTGAAACGTTGTGTTAAAAGGTTACTGTTGATATGTGGTACTCACGGATAACATTGAGTCCGACGGTCAAGGTGTCCTCGCCGGCTCTGTTGGTAGCCACGCACGTGTACGTCCCGCTGTCCCACTTGTGGGTTTTGTGGATGATGAGGGAGTTGATTCCGTTCTCGTTGATGACGATGTTGTGTAGATGATCCTCCCTCACCTGTTCTCCGTCACGATACCTGCACAAACGTAACAAAATTGGTTAAACTAGCTCGGAAGCAATGGGCAATGTTTCCAGTCGGTATTAATTGTGGATGCAATAACACAGGAGTCAGTCATGGCTCTGGTATTAGATTACAAAATATTAAAAATGACGTTGCGTCGTTGCAAACCAATTGCTGGCACGTCATCTAAATTTGAAATGACGTCATGGCAGCATTCTGTGTAAACCAATTTCCACCAATGACTGCAGCCTAAAGTAGCCTACTTATCATAAAACTGCCAAAACCTGTCCCAAAAATCTCCGTGCCAGCCATCTCAATCACTGTGCTGACTCTAACCGGTCAGCAACTAGTGCGCACAGCGTACAAAATGCACGTGTTTATCGGATGGTTGCCAATGACCTTCACCCTTTTCTGACAAGATTTGCTATTTACAGAGATCATCTCCAATACAGTATGGTCCCCCAAGAGAAGCGGAGCTAGCAGGGACCATAATGAATACTGACCAGAAGAGTTCCGGCATTGGTCGTCCTGTAACTACGCAGTCAAATCGAACCATTTGACCTTCGTTAACCTCTTGGTCCATGGGTACCTACAGGAAAATAAAAACATATCACTGTCCAGTCTTTACGCTTCCAATTGTATGAAGGTCACTTCAAGGTCAAGTTAGTTTTATTTTTGGCCATGCGAAGGTCAGTTTAACAACAAAATGTTAATCTCTGAAACCTGAATCTCACGTAATGAAAGTCAACGCGATATTTAGCCCAATAAAGAATGGGTTCAATGCTTTCCTACGGTGCTGTTCACACGTGACGTTGAATATATTTTGACGTCAAGTATGAACACCACCACTGGTTGTTGTTCAACCCATTTTTCATCAGGCTACATGTGACCAAGGTTTGACAAATGACGTACGTACCAATTGAATGTTACTTAAAAAGACAAAAGAAAAAATACCACGTAAATGAAAACACTAACAATGAAGAAATTTGAATCTTGAATCTTACCTTGCGGAATACTGGTCTGTAGTATTTTTCAGATACACCACCGGGATCCCGCGAGCCACCGCGTGTACTTGGTCTGAAATTATCAATTCACAATTCGTTTAAGAAAGACTAAAACGGATGTAAATACACCCAGCTTCATTTTTCTTTGCTTAAATTTTGAAATCGGTTGCGTTGTAAAGCATTATGTACAAGCTCGTTTTCCTACAAGAGAAGTGAGTGCAACAAGTTGTGATGTAAATATGACAGTATCCGACACCACTAAACCGATTAAAAAGCGGACGGAGATGAGTTAAATCGATTTTGTGATCTTTTCGAGAAAACTGAAAATCCCTTAACTACTTGTTTTAAACAGCGGTGCATGCTTCTGAGTTATCTTGCTCTGATGCAGATGTCAAGAACTACTATCTGTAATACTTCTGAGAGCAAAGCAGAAATGAAAGTGTGTGCGAAATATCCTGCTAAATTGTACCTTTCTGGTTCTACATAAGGATCATCTCTATAAGAAAAATACATGTGATTTACCAAATGAGAGTCAAGTCTACTGAAATCCACACGTAAACAACCAAATGTGAAATACTTCTAACTATAGATGATATCTGACAGTTCAACCAAAAAACAATGGCTACATAACCTGTCAAGTAATGCCTCTAGTTGAAAAGTACACATGTACAGTTTTATTTTATTTGTAAACAAAAGACAACAGTTTCTATCCATGCATTTTAACCTTTCAGTAGTTGTCACCAGCTGATACTCCTGGGATATCAACATATCCTCTTTCGTAACCACAGCTACGATGCCACTTGAATACTCATTGGCGTAGCCATACTGGCACCAGTGACTTTCAGTAAGCCTATTTTTCATTGGCTGAGGCGCCACTGACGACTGATCCAGATCTCTGTGATGTACATAGAAGTACACATCATTTGTGAGCATGCGCGTTTCAGTCAAATTCATCAGCTTTACCTCAAGCACAAATTTTTTTTGGAAGATTTAAAATCTGTTCAAAGGGTCTTTTTCACGCTAATAATAATAAATGAATCCTATTCGACAAGGAATACATATTGTTAATTTCAGTGTGATTCATACCAAGCGATGGAAAACACAAAGAAATATACCGGTAGTAACATTCGCTTTCTTTTGGTTTGAAGTGAATCTACCCTAAAGCTCTGTTTACACTTAAGGTCTACGTGTGCGTCAAGGTCTGCGTTTGTGTCAAGTTTTAAATGCCATGCAAATGCATACGCAGAGCATGGGTTCAAACCCATTTTCTGAGTCAACATTTGCGTCACCGTTAACACAATGCTAAAGTTGAGGCAAACGTTGAAGATGACGCAGACGCAGACGTTACGTGTAAACAGAGCTTTAGATATTAACTTTACCTCTTCTGCATCCTGCGGAGAGTTTCGGGTGTTACGTAGGATGTATCGTCTATTTCTCCCAGTCCTTCTCTGTACAGTTCCGCTGAGCTGGTGTCTCTGCCCACAATGTTGGTGGCGCACACCGTGTAATATCCAGCGTCTTCCGGGAACGCGACGCGGATGCGTAGGCTGCAGTAGCCTTCCCGAGTGTACTTCATCTCATAACGGTTGGATGGTTTCAACTGACGACCGTTGTGAAACCACTGGACCTGTAAAATGAAGCAACTTCTCTTCTTAGTTATATTTATCGCAAAGAAAAATCTAGCTTAGTTCAGGCTTTGTGCAGTTTAAAATATGATCCCGAGCAAGTAAAACTGGCTAGTAAAAAGGGTTTGGTCGTACGTAAATGCTTATCGCTTATCCGTGAATGCTTATTGCTTATCCGTGAATGCTTATTGCTTATCCGTAAATGCGTATCCAACATTTCATCATCATCATCATCATCATCATCATCATCAACAACTTACATTTGGTCTTGGATTTCCTGAGACTTTGCAGACGAAGGTCGCATCAGATCCCTCCATTAGCTGGAAGTTCTTGAGAGGCTGCTCGACACGAGGCATGCGTGTAGCGTCCATGGGGACGCTGGGGTCGAGCGCCTCGCGATCGTGCACTGACGGTATGGAGCGCGGGTCTATACGTCCCTCGCGAAACTCCACCTCCTTCATCAGTCTCTTCTCGAAGTGTGATACTTTGAATCCCTAAAAATGAGTGTAAAATTATGTTAAACGGCATCAGGACAGTTTTCTCTCTGCAGAAACGTAAACTAAAACTTTTCCAGGAAGATGGAAATAATATCTCTTATTTTTTAAGCTCTGTTTACACTTAACGTCTGCGTTTGTGTCAACGTTAACACTGTATTAATTGTGAAGCAAACATTCACGCAGAGAATGGGTTAGAACCTATTCTCTGCATGTGCCTTTGCGTCACCATTCACTCAATATAAAACTTGACGTAAATGTTGACGTTGACGCAAATGCAGACGATAAGTGTAAACAGAGCTTTAGCAGTATCCTGTTTGCGTTCGGTTTCACTTGGTATTAGCTAATTTCAGACCTTTAGCACATAATGTATCAGAGATTTTGTCCGCGTACCTTATCTGGATCTTCGTAGTCGGATATAGGGGCCTCGCTTGTCACATCCAGTATTTTTTCTGCTACTGGTCGGTAGAAGGAGTCGGGTCGCTTGGGGATCGGAGACTCGAGCTGCGGCGCCACCCGTGGACTCGGTGCGGCGGCAGGGCCCTTCCCCTGCTCGGCTAACCAGGCCTGGTAGCGGTCTGGTCCCAGCAACAGGGCGGACGTTGAACATTCTCCGAGGGAATTAATGGCTGTGCAGGTGTATTCACCTGGAAGAAGATGCGAAACAATTTTTGATCAATCATAACGTATCATGGACCAGGGCACAAGTCTCTGAAACGACACTCAATGGACCGCACAACCCTTATTTAGGGTTCGTTTACACTTGACGTCAACGTCTTTGGGAGCGGCGCCTTTGATCTTTCTAACGTTATGTGTAGACAGCACCATTGGACTGCATTTGAACCCATTTTTAAACGGTTCAAAAAACAATGACTTTGACTGTACGTGTAAACTAGTCTTTACGTAAGAACAACCCATGAAGGTGACTTTGACTAAAATGTAGGTGTCCAATGAAAAGCGGCACAATAGCAAAAATGAAAAGTCACAACAGGCTGCCTGTTGCTATGATGTAACATCACTATGACATCATGATAGCATTCTGTGTAAACAAAATTCTCACCAATGACTGCAGTTTTAAGTAGGTCTACTTATCATAAAGTGCCAAGGCATATTCCCCAAATACTATGACCCCCCTCCCCCCCCAACTCCCCCCACCACTTCAATCGCTAAGCTGACTCTAAACGAACCAGCAATATGATTGTTGACTTGTCAATAATTTTGGTCCCAGAATTAGGCTCACAAATAATGTTAAAAGAACCTATGTGCACTGACCTTCGTCTGCTTCTTGTAAGTCTAATATCGTGAGTGTTGTGATCCCATTGTACTGATCATACGTGGACTTGTACCGCGTCTTGTCTACCAGTGGGTGTCCTCTCCGCGTCCACAGGATCTCCGGGGGCGGGTACCCGTGCACTTTACACTCAAAGTAGGCCGTGGCGCCAAACTGCAGCGGCTGATTGGTCAGCGAGCTGATAAAGGTTGGTTTGACTTCCTGTGGTCTTGGTGAGATCGCAGGAGGCGCTGGCGCTCTTGCGGCTACAAGTAGAGAAACGGTTGTTTTACTTCAAATTTTCCCAAATATCGACGCGTTCAGCGTACCCTTTGGAAAGTACTAAATACATCTTTGACTGAAGAGCTTGATCACTGCATTTTACAAAATGTACCGCACTTTTTATCACAGGGCAAAGCTTTTTTGAGACTACAAAGGTTTTTTCCAAGAAGAAACCTTGAAACTTGAAGCGAAGTCAACTTATGTAAAATAAGGTTTTTGGCTGTATTTTTTTAGACGATCAGACAGTCGCTGGAGAGTTACGATGATGATACTCACGCTCGACTCTGAGGTACATGTGGGTGGAGTTGCTGATACCGCTGATAATACTTACGCTCGACTCTGAGGTACATGTGGGTGGAGTTACTGATACCGCTGATGGTGACGGTGCAGGTGAACTTGCCGGAATCTTCCGGGAACACCTCGGCGATGACGAGCGAACACACGCCGTTACCGTACACGATCTGGTAGTCGTTAGACGGTCTGATCTCCACTTCATTGCGGAACCAGGAGACTCGTTCAGGCGGCGGGTGTGGAGCGATGGTGCACTCCAGCACCACTCTCTCTCCCTGCCGAACCACGCTGTTATGTAGTGGCTGCAATGAAAAGGGTTTTATTTAAGTCGATGTATTTTCCATCACGACCACTGATATGGAATGTTTCATCAGCGTCCATTCCAAAGAGAAAGAATTAAAAGAAGAATATCATCTTAAAGAATCAATTTTTTTACCTCTGACTAAAAAAAACTTTAATGAGCACAAAGGAAGATAAAATCGTTGGGTTACTTTTCACCATCACGGTTGTCGTTATCGCCGAAGACGTAGTGTGTGAAGCCTTGTTCACACGTACCGACACCAAAATTTGGCCTTTGATGGACAGAATGGGTCTGGAAACCATCGGCACAATGTTACAACTTAACGGGAAAAATTTCGGTTACGGGCTCGTTGTCGGTACGTGTGAACAAGATATGCGGTATTCAACTACGTTTCAAAACTACTAACTCATTAAACACTCGTCAAAACTAACACAATTACTGCACGTTTTGAGCTTAGAAAGATAATAAAGTTCTTTTGAATCAAATACATACCCGTGTAAACTGTGGTGGAATGGCTGTGTGGTACAATGGTGCGGGTGACGTCCCAACTGAGGGACTGCGTGACACTGGCGGCGACGGGGACACGCTCTCCTCGTGACCGCTAGGTGCCTCCACAATCAGCTCAGCCGTACACGTGGCCTGACCCGCTGGATTCTCCGCCTTATAGGAAAACAAAACAAAATAAAAATGAAGCAACCCTGCATGACAACGGTTTCCCAGCTCTCGAATGACGTCACGACGCCAGATTATGACGCTAAATTTGTGTACAGAAAATAGCACTATTTCATTTAAGAGAACCACTTAATACTCAAATTTTGGTAATGGTGTAGTATAACTGCCCAAATTTTTTTCTAGTTACAATGCTCGGATCTTTTTTAAATTTTGTAACGACATTATAAATGTATGCAACTTTTATACAATGCAACATTTACATGTTTATATACAAGTAATTTTTAATTGTTGCACTTTATACAACAATTAAAAATAGTGACAACTTCTTGTATTACTGCTCACCCTTTAAGATTTAGTTTCTAAATATAAATGTTCACATTTGCAACATTACAAGTGAAGACCCTATATAAGAGAAATCTAAATGTTGCAACATTTATTTTTATAATATATGTATACAATTATAAATGTTGCACTTTGTACAACAATTAAAAATAGTGACAACTTCTTGTATTACTGCTCACCCTTTAAGATTTAGTTTCTAAATATAAATGTTC
>JBCAUG010337723.1:0-17063 GCA_038406175.1 Haplosyllis leylae
CTAGTTTGTACAAAATTGAGAGCGAAATAGCCATTTATGGGGGGGGGGGTGTTAATGTACATTCTTCGTGGTCCAGCTACTTCATCTACCATCAATAAGGAGACCAGAAGAGCTTAACTCTTCAGGTCTGAAGCCTTCATCATGTATTATTTACAGCCAGATCACACTTAAACCACTTGTTGCTGTGGGAAAGCGAACTGAATGCTGAGCAGCTTCATTTATTCGCAGGCACATTGCATGTATTGTGTTACCTTTAATAACGAAAGGAACATGTGCGAAGGATGGACACTAACAGACACATCTTCAAATCAATGACTGGGATCAATTGCAGCAAGAGGAGATTCTTCTTCCAGGGATTGAGGAAAATGTATCCCATCTTAACTTCCTGAACAAGACTATTGACAGAAATGTTTGTGCATAATTGTGACCATTCCTTGCTCCCCATTCAACAAAATCTCCACATCTTAGACATAAGAATAGGAAACTGTATTTTATAATTGAGCATTATGATAGTGCCGTATACCAATTTCAGAGAGATCTATCAACTGGAGTGAAATTATTTCTCTGACAGGTGTTGTTGTTATCCTTATGGAACACGTTCACTGTTGTATCAAATCTTAGGTAATGCATGTGACATTGTGTGTGGCCATTAACACTCATTAAGAAATCTGTTTGGCAGCTGGTCTGATACATCACAAAAATGCAGCCTCGGGCAATTGTTTACATTTTGCTTTTGTAAAGAGCATTTTGTTATGCATTCAGACTCATCCAAAGAAGCTTAAAACTTATCTAAGATTATTTTTAGTTTGTTCTTTATTATTCTTTACAAAACAAGTTGTGGTATTACTGCTTTGGCTGGCTGCTTTTGGTAATTTCTACGTTTGCATGTCTTCTACTTTCGCATAAATAGCCGACCATGGAACGATATACACCCGTGCTCCAATGAACCTGGTACTCATAAACCAGTACACTTTACCGGTGTAGCATTCTAATTTATCCCAGAGCACAAAATGGAGAACCCCTATGTACACCCTCCCTGATTTCTGCCTGGGTTGTGCAGTGCAACGATTGTAGTGTACTGAGCAACCCAGCGGTGTACAGATACATGCTATACTTGTTATGTGCACTGGTAAATGGAGGCGTATCAAACTGATACACCGTTTTCTTACAATTACAGAATATGCATACCATTTTTGCTCATTTTTCTATTAAATGAAAGAATGATAAATTCACACGGCCATTCTAATCACGGGGTTTATTAAAATATAATTTGAATGTGGAATTCTCATTTATAAACTACACTTCACAATTCTACTATGACCTTTACACAAAAAATTACATGCTATGATTATTTACACTTACATTTATGTACAATTTAATTATTGAAAACACGATTTCTTCATTCAACCGTACTCATTTATGTACTGATCTATGACATTATTACAATTTATTTTCATTTCATTAAATCAAATATTTGAGAACATACAAAAAGTGACAGTTCTATCAATGCAAGAACAATAGCATTTTCATGCTGTGTAAGTGCTTACTGAACGTAAACGTTTCTTATTTCTTCTTTGTACTAAACCTGACAGTTTAGGTGCACAGACAATAGATTCTCGTACACTTGAAAAGGCTTATCTCCGTGTACCACGCATTGTTTAAGTATTTGCGTGCCTCTATTTTACAAATATCCTCTGTTTTACGTGACAGCTCGACAGCGACCATTTTTCATGAGATTTGGCTGAGTACTAACTTCCACGTATGTACAACATTTTACTATGAACAGGCATCCAATTTAAACGTAAAATGTTAAGAGGTTAAAAATAAATTTAATGTTAAATGATTTATTGTTCCCTAGTGGATCCAGCACTGAGGATACAATAGCCGATTAAATACCCATACATGGCTTTTTGCAAACAAAAAATCAGCCGGCAAATAGTTTCTCCGTATGGTCAATATTAGGGTTAGGCTAAGGTTAATGTTTACAATGATATTTTTTAAATGACAATACCAATCATTATTCACCAACTATTGATCTTGACTTTACCTTTAATACATTATTCATTTTCTGTTAGCTGTAAATCTCTCTGAAGCTAATGATATGGCTAGCTCCATTTGTATCAGTCAGTCAATTAATTTGGCAAAAGGATTAGCACAAGAAGGCTTCGTTGATCAATTATTAAAATTGGACATCCTTGTTTTCCGTAAATAAATTAACCCTTGCTCAAAACGGAGACAATCTATCATCATTTAGGACGTAAATATGGTAACAACGTACTGATATTTCTATTGACTAACATGACCTATAACTTATTTTATTATGAAAACAAATTTGGACCCTTTATGCAGGTTATCTCTGCAACAAACATCACTGTCCGGTGTGACCAATAATAGATCTAAAATAACAATTTATGAATTGGTATACTTGATTGTCATCAACAAAAGTGGAGTACATCATCATGTCCACAGCCAAACACTGGATGGCAAAAGTCATTATATTACAACAAGCAGGCAATTCACATGTGTACGCGTTCCTTCAGCTCAACTAATAATTACATTTTGTTCCGTTACGTACTGCATCTGGTCCATCTAAAACCTGTCTCCAAATTTTCTTTGCGTGGCTTGATTTACATTGATCATTATTATGAAAACCGAAAAACTGATCGAAATTATTTGCTGATTTCTTGGGAAACATGGAAACAACGTTTATTTGGTTTCTTCTCTTGGAAACGCTGATAATGACGACTTGATAAGTCATGCTTTACATGAGATCATAATCAAAATAGCCCTATTAACGTCAGCATAGAAATAGAGCCAAAATAAGGTAGTGTTGATCCACAAATATTACACTCCTATTCGTTGGCTATGCGACCAACCAATTTTTTCTGAATTGGATTCTATAGAATCTCCAGAATTTGTAGAATACTATTCATCATAATTGTAACTTTCAAAATTACTCAAATGGTATTCTACAAATTCTACAGAATCTACAGAATAAATAGTTCACCACCTTTAGTCATTTTTGCTTTCAAAGTAACTAAAAATAGAATTCTACAAATTCTAATCTACAGAATACATAGATTCTGTAGCTTCTATAGAATTCAATTAGGAAAAAGTCAACTGAAACAGGTAGTTGTAAAAAGGTTATCAGATCTATCTGAAGCAAGCTTAAGTTTTGAACACAAAAAGGTACATGAACACAAATAAAAGTCACAGTGTGAAAAGTAATGTTCCTCAAAAATTTTTATTGACACGGCGATGGAATGTCGGCAAAGAATTCATACAGATTCGTATTTCATCCAATTATCACAGTTTAAGACATTAAAAATTACTTTAACCATTAATAGTCTAAGACTGTATCTGATAAATGAAAAATACTCTGGTCAAGAAATCAGAAGTTTTAAGATAACAACAGACATCAGATCTCAAGCAAAATAACATCGGTTTTGTTGTGAGCAATAACTATTAGCCTTTCTAAACTAATAGTAGGACTTAGATGACAAAATCACTTTAGTCCTTCACTAAAAGTAAAATCTATTCATGTGTTCAAATATTTTTTTCAAATTATTTATTTTGTTCTAGTCATGTGCTAGTAATCTAAGGGGATTGATCCAGAGCAAATGGAAGTGAAAATTTACATGAATCTGCATCAGACTAGAATTGACAAAGTCAGATGTTTACTCCTCATATTGCACCAATATATCAGAATAATTTCGTCATTAAAATGATATACCAATATTCAGAAATTTAATACTGTATTTACACGCTCCACTGATTTTCTGTAATTTTGTATGAATGAGTGATTCGGAGTCAATTAATTTCGTGGAAATTTCATTTCACTGAAGTTATTTCAGTTAAACAGTAACTACTGTTTGACAAGAATCAAAGACAACAACCTAACTGTGCAAAATCTTGTTTTAACGTATTGCGCTTCGTAAGCATCTGAAGACAATACATGATTCTGTACTCTACTCCATTCAGAAATAATATTCCGATTCCTTCTCGAAAAACATAATTGGTATCAACCTTACGTGTTGATTACGAAAGTCGTTGGCCAATTGATCATAAAATATTGAATTGGCATAGAATTCAGAAATGAACTGGGAATATCAATTCTCCTGAAAAATGAATTTTAACTAAATATGCCAAAGGTTATTAGCAGGAAGAGGAGCAGACACTTTCAAACCGTTGTGGGTTTTGATAAACTCCATGTCTCTTCTAGTGCTTTTATCCCAAAGAAAACCACATTTCCATTGTTATCTCAGTATGCATAAAACTTGTTACGATCAGAAGTAATAAGGTTTTTGAGCAGAACACAAAATCATGTACTGTGCTGTCCAATTTAAGCTATTGCTAACAGAATCCAACAGAAACAAGGTCCGATAGCCTGCATCCCGATTGGCAGCACTGGTCCAGGAAACCTGACACGGTTACCGCCTTTCGTCTTCGTCGTATCCGCAAACCTCGGACGTTAACTTCGTAAGAGTGACGCTTTCTCCACTCGTCCATTAACTCCTGCAGCTTAGATATTAAAACTGAAAATAAAGGACAAGTTGGAAATACAAAAAGTCCAATGATTCTTGGCCAATTCATTTTTGTGACTCAAAATATATCACACAGGTCTCACTACTGTCCACAAAGTAGTTCAAACCACTCCAAAGCAGTTTCCCTGATAACTTAATTCTGACCACGAGTCAATGTCTGACTGGCACTGATCTAACTTGACAAAACTGATCTAGCTGGCATAATTCATATTGACACTGAACAAATTCTAACTAGAACAACTAGAACCAACGCTTTTCATGTTTTGATTGATATTTGTTAAACAATCAGATTTTGTCTCCAAACAAATATAAACAATTTTTTCAATCGGAGAACAACGATATTTAATATTTCTGAAAAACAGTCATAAATCAGTCATGAAAAAATACTACTAACTTCTGTCACTCTCACCTTTTTGAAAAACATCTGAGTACCCATTCTGTTCCGCTAACTCGTTGCTCTCAAAACTCTCATCGTCCGATCCTATCCTCTTGACGGGCGGTAAATCGATTCGTTTCATTTCTCCACAATGTTCCATCAACAAGTTGGTCAGTTCTCCTCCGCACGCTCTGAGGGACGTTACAGGACAAGTACACAGACTGAGTATCACAAACAGTGAACTGTACAGTAACAACATCTGCAAATGAAGGGGTACAATTTGGTTCAAAATGCATCAGTGGTCACAAAATAAGTAGCATTTATGACAGGAATTATGTAGGGTCAATTGTCAAAGTAGATTGGAATCAAACGCAGGTAACATCTACAGAAAATAATCGAAAGACATGATGAAATATCGGCGGAATAATAACGTCTGAAAATAATGGTTGAAATTACTAGTGGCGCAATCTCTTGCTCGTCGCTCAGTATGTTGGACACATTTCAATATCCATAATGCAAGATATAAAAGAATATTTCAAGTATTTTAAAAATGGTTTTCTGTGGCTTTTCCTCAAATATTTTTCAACACTAGTAAGAAGAGAGTGGTAACTCTGTGCCCAGCAATCCAGAGAAAGCCTTCATTCGTTGATTAAAAACTGCTGGTCTAGGCACCGCCCTACACATCAGGAATTATTTCTGAAACCTTGGAGCCTTGTATTTGAAGGTGGTGTCTTTGCGTGAACAATTTGACTCCACTTTACTTTTTTTACCTTTGGGATTGAACAACTCTGATTTTCCTTGTCAAGCACACGAACTTTTGCTGTGAACTTGAACAAAACTCACTTGACTCATTCAATGTGGCAGAGGTGTACTTACACTCCAGAGAATTAAATAATGAGTGCAACCAGAAGACTTGAAAGGACAAATCAATCTCCGACTGCAATTTCTGAAGATTGAATCTTTTGATCAAATTAATTTTAAAGTCTTCTTGTAAAATAGTAGAAACTTTTTTCGCCTGTTTCAAAAGAAATAAAAGAAAACAGATAAGGCTGAGCAGCAGTGTAATCTGTCAGGTGATAGCCAGAAAGTCTGTTTGAATTTATTTAGTTTTCTACCTTCCAAAAAGGTTCAAACTTAGAGTTATTTTCATTTTATTTCAGAACCAGTATTTTCCAGTAGAAAATTAGAATATACTACTCTTGATAATTCCTTGAAATGAACATTTGTTCACTTCTTTGGATACACTGTCAATGTTATTTAGTGGACATTACCACATCCTTTAGCACTTCCAAATGTTGGCTATCGGGGAAGCGTTCATCGGTAAATTTTATCTTTATTCCTGTGGTAAATTCTAATTGTGTTTCCAAAATAGTTGATAGTAGTGGTAGTAACATGTTTTTTTGTTCATGAAATTCATAGGTTATTTTTCTCTGCAATCAAGAAAATCTTTACGATGTCTGATTTCATTACCCATTTGAAAAGTCTTTTATTTGTTACATAACTCAATCATTTTTGTTGTATTTGGTAATTTTGACACATTTCACAGGACATTTTTAAAAAGTTTCTCTTTAAGGACTATTTAAGTTTTCTCTCAATGACTTTCGCTAAATTCACTGAATTCAGTGAATCGCGACAAAGTCCAAAAGTGACATGGTTGCCAGGAATACCACATGACTGGTATTAGCTACATTCTCAGAAGGAGAAGCAAATTTATTAAGGAAGAGCTCCAGTGTATCAGAAACACTCACGCCTGCCAGTCCTGATACCAAGTGGACAAATACTTTACCTTTCTTAAATTAAAATATAAACTTGGACTCAAACGTCCCACAATAGTTTGTTCTCACTTCTATTATTGATTTGGTCACTTCCATTTGTTTCTCAACTAGGAAATATAAAATATTTAACGCTCAAACCACCATAAATCGAAAGAGAAAGGAAAGTCACCATTCAAAAAGGACAATTGCCCATTATGAGAAATTCAATACAATATTTAGAAAGGCTAAAGGCCAAATAGTTTTTGACCATACCTGGTTGACATTCAAGTGACTTGCTTAATTACTCCTCTTTTTGCCTTTTAAGAGAGAAAATTGAGTTTTCCGAATTGAATTCTGCAGAATCACGGAATCTATAATTAGTAGAATTTTAGTTTTAGTCATTTTGAAAAGAAAATTTACTGAAAGTTGCAGTATAGAATCTGTAGAATACCACCTTCAGTAATTTTAAAACTAAAAAATTACTACAAATAGTATTCTATAGATTCTGTAGATTCTATAGAATTCAATTCGTAAAAACTCGATTATGTTAAATGTTTCAGTCTTCAATGGTTTCCATGATCAACTATACTAGTAACTAGTACTAGTATACTGGTAACTGGTCTCTTTTGTCACAAAATTTTAACACATCCCGTTTATACAGTGAGTACTTGGTCTTCATCTATATTGTAAATAGACTTCGGAATACCTAGAAGGTAATATCCAATCAATAAAATGTAATGAAAGTGACGTGTGTGGAGGGGGCCGCAGTTGATCATTACAACGGCACACATTTTGTACTGCCACTTTTATCATTGATCGAAGTGGAAGTGTGTTATAGTTGATGCATGTAATCTCGAACAAAGATTGTAATCGGCAGGTGTAAAGAGTATAATTCTTGTTTTTATTTACTCAATTATTTATGCACTACCACGATTAAAGAGAACTTGTAGGATGGCGGTAAAAACAGGTCTGTATGCTCAAAAGAGATTTAAAACAGTTAAGCACACAGTCTGTCTGATTGAGATGTTTTTTGCCGCACAGCCCGGTTCTCATCCACAGTAACAAAGCGCTCAGATTAGTTTCATCAAACAGATGAACAGCTCGTTGCGGAAATTTCATTCTTGCTGAAACTTCCTTAAAAGGAATTCCGTACTGAAATGTTTCACGTCTTTACGGTGTTTAAAAAAGACTTTTTCAACGAAAATAATTATTTGGTAAAAGAAAAGCAAATTTAATAAACAATTTCAATACATGACTTAGCAATACAGGACATATTTATCTTCTGAATTGGCAAATATGGTCTTTGCTGTCCCATTGAAAAATAGCGGGTTTTGTGAAAGGAATTGCAGTGTCTATAGCCCGTTGTATTTCACTCTGTAGTTATGTCGAGTGTAAGAAAATGATTCCTGTAAGAGGAGACAGAACTATCATGTAGTTATTCTCAGCTTGTGAACTGACTCTATGGTCTTTTTGTTAAAACCTAGTTCTTATTCGCTTTTCGTCGTCATTATTATTTTCTTTATTGCCCCAGGGTAATTATTAAAATTTGGTTGTTTTTTTGGGTGCGTAGGCATCAGACGAATTCTTAGCTGCCTCACCAATTTATGGACTTTCCAGGCAGTAATGTGGTTTGAACGTGGTACATTTAATATTAATACTCTAATGTTTCCAAAGAGAATACTTGCCCACATAAATTCCTGAGGCTACTGTTGTTTGGACTGAGAAACCATAAGTCTTCTGGTTACTTCAGCTTTAAACGTTAAAGACCAGACTTCAGTAAGAATAAATCTTTTCCTTTAACACTTGGATTCACTTGTTCTTGGAATGTTGAATGTAGATAAGGCATTCTTGCGTCAATTTGCTTTAAATATTTATCCATATGAAATTTAAATTTTGAAGCTGTCTAATATTTCTTTGTGCAAACAAAATGGCTTTGAAAAGTAGTATTCAACATTTCAAGAACACTTTAATATGGTATTTGAATCACTGACTTTTAATCAAGGGTGTTTCACCGGAATTCTGATAATTTATTTTGAATTTCACAAATTGAGGTTAAAGACGTTTGCATTAGAGAATTTTTTTGTTTCCATTTTAATGTGCCCACAAGCATGGAGCAGAATTTAAATTAGCGTCCTTCCAATATCGAGAGGAATCAAATTGTCAGAAAAAACACAAATTGTTCATCAATTGAGTCGAATTAGCACAACTGAAACATTTGACAGCAACTTTAAGAACGAAACTCTATGAAAGTTTGTTACAGCCAAAGAAGAGACTTAATTCTCAGTGCGGCAAATTTTACTCAGCTCACAACCCGACAAACATAAACCGAATTGGTTTCTTAGGTTCTTTTTGGTAATTCTATGATGTAAAAATGTAAAGGTTGTGAAGTATATTATTTTTAATTGATTACAATTCCTTACCTTATTTACAGATTTTGGTAATCGTAATGTCATCCGCTTCAAAAGGGTTCGGGTGTGTCTTAAGAACAGTTTATATTCCAACATCCGTCCTACGCTGGATGTATTCCTCCATCCTTCTCCTTTCTTTTCTGTTAATGTAGTATACTTTTGTCCTTTGGTGTACATATCTCTCTGTGGTTATGAGTTTCCAACAGACTTAAAATGGTCTAATTGTTCCGAATGCCTTTTTTGGTAAACTGTGTTTTAAGACAATAATTACACGAATACACGAAACACGTCTTCACAATAGTTTATGGTAATTCTTCCACAAAGCACCTGCGCTCGTTAGTCTACTGCCTCGCGTGTAAATACATTATTATAATTTTTGATCCACACCCAAATATAATTAAATGAACATTTGTTAATTATTCGAGTTTCTCAAGAGTGACAACAATACTTGTATCTTTCACCGTTTTATAAGTTAACTCCTGTGGTGATTAAAGCAGCTCCACTATCATAGATTGAAAACTGTTCAGAGTTATGAGGTAAAGCTGTTCAAAACCTTTCATTATATAGAGTAGGTAGATTTGCATGGGCGGTGATAAGACTTTCAGATTAGGAGATTTTTTTGTCTTCCTCTTTGTTTTTGCTTTGTTTATAAGGCAATAATCAGTGATTGATCTGACGCGTCGTAAAGGAGGGAATTCTGAAAACAATTTAAAGATCAGTTCCGTTGATCCGACGGGCTGGGATCAAGGAAATCCTGATTCCGCCTTTTGTAATTCGGATTTATAAAGCTCTTTTCCATGAAATGAACAAAGAGTGCAGAAAGCTCAAAATATGTTTGACAGAAACACAACGAAATATTAGTTCTGTTTTACTCTGTTCCAAACGTGAAACACACAACATTCCCTTTAGAGTTTTTCACAAACTCCTTGCAATACAATAATGCCAACATTGCATTCCATTGCATCCGCTTTATGGTTCTCCTACCCCATGGTATCTCATTTCTCAAATACTAACATCAATTGGTCCAAATGAAGAAGACAAACTGCAAGTATGTGGGAATACAAATTTGGTAATAATGCAAACATTGACAACTTTGTATGTTAAAAACTCGTTTATGATTTCACACTCACACGGACATGCAGAGGGAGCTCATTCACTTTAGGCTGCTTTCGGGTCGTCAGAGGGTTCTGACTGGCCTTTCAAATGTTGATCCATGAACAGGTGCGCTCTGTGTATCGTTCAAAACATCTTTAAATTTGAGGAAATAGCCAATATATCTGTGTAAAAATAATAGTGTATAATTGTCTGTTGTAATAAAGAGATCCAAACCCAGTTTTGATTTTTCTAAAATATTGTAGAATGACTGTGATAACCCTGAGTAAAGACCAGAAAATACGTGTGATTTTGGAGAGATCGGAAAATAAATTCCACCTTTTACAATGGTTGTCTATGGGAAAACAGATTTTGAAGCATAAACAAGAATGCTTACCAGCATTGTGTCGCACCTGCACTAAGTTATAGTAATACAAAATATTAAGTCTAATAATCATAACTGTTTTTAGCATTCAAATATCTGCTTCTTAGCATGTGTGGTGTTATTACAGTCTGTGGTGTCACTAGCAGTCTGTGGTGTCATTAAGATTGAGAGCCATCTAGTGTTAATTTTTGAAATCAGAGCCATCTGGTGTCATAGTTGAAATTAACTTTTCTATCTACAAGCAAGCAACCAACCAACCAACCAAACAGACAACATAGTGAGAAGATGAGTCACTCTGCTGCTCATCAGCAGGAGCTACTAATAAAAAATAAAGAAGACATTTTTCCCAAAAATAATATTGCACAAATATATTTTGCGTAAGGGTGATCCGACATATATTGGAATTTTTCAATGTAGGCTATTTCTAGAATCAATAAAGAATGACTTTATAAATGCCTTAAAGATTCAAACTGACGACCAAATGTTGACTTAACTCAGTCAGTAGAGCATTAGAGTGATGATCCAGAGGTCCTGGGTTCAATCTCCACTGGGGGTGAGTTTTTGGTTGAATTTATTTTTCTCTTCCCTGTGCAAACCTTTGTTGGCAACATTGCCAACTTTTATGATTTTAGGAAAACTCGAAGGCAGAGGAAGACTGTTGATTTGACTGTTTATTGTTGTGTTTTGGCTTAGTAGGTATTGCTGTCACAAACATCTTTCTACTGGCATTTTCCTCATGATCTGCAGACAATTTCGAAATGAAAACTGCATGTTGAAGTTGCAGCACGGCCATGTGTAGTTGAATACTTGCTCTCGTGTCGCAGCCCCCAACTAGGTGTCATATGAAACATTCCTATGGAATTCTGATCTACGAAATGGCCCAAAATGGCACAAAAAATACATCTACGAAGCACTCATTGAAACAAAGAAGGTCGTAAATAATTTGCTCAACTTTTTATATTCATCAGAAAAACAAAGAAATAAAAGTATAATAAGAATTCCTTTGACCAAATTCTTGAGAATGAGAATCCTTTTGACCGAATTCTTCAAAGACTAAAAACAAAATACATAAAAGGTTCTTATCCTTTTGTATTTCCATTGCACAAAAAATCTAGAATGAGAGTTTACCGTGTTTTGTTCCCTGATCATTTGACAATTGTTGGCGTGTTTGCTTCTGCTTCCATTTCAGCACAGGATTAAGTCTTGAACAAGAGACTTTTGTCTACAACAACAAAATTCTTCAGAGGTAAAGATAAAAGAAACACTGTAAATGAGAGTGTGCAATACCAAAACATTAAACAATTGTTTCCTGCTGAAAATCCCTTGATCTGTTGTTTCTTAACAAAGGTGATTCGATAATTCATTTTATCTGCAAAAGGAAGACATTTTGTCAGCTGTCGGATGAACAATATCAGTTTAAAAGAGTTGTCTTTACGGCAAGTCAATACAAGCCATTTGAACTCAAAGCTTTATGCTTGGGGACTCCTGTAATCCCTACTGGTATTTCAACCAGACAAAGGCCAGTAGGTCCGGGCACAGTACAACTTTAGAAATGGTCTTTTTAGGATTATAATCAATGGTTTCAGTGCATTGCTAGAAATTATCGCCAAATATGGCTGCCTGGTTAACTAATGACCTTTTTTATTACCAAGCATTGTTGAAGTGTGAATGAACAAAATCGCATTGTTAATTAGTATCTGTACAAATGATTGGACAACCAAAACAGCGATCATTAATAGTTTTATTGTTTTCCCTCATTTTCGGAAAATCTTCCTAAAATCTTAAAAAAAATGGGCAGACTATTAATAATCATTTTCCACTTATTGACCTGAGTGCAAAGGCCATAAATTTAATTCTTGTCAGTTGATCGAATGATGTAGTTATTTCCAGCTAAACATTACTGTTATTATTTGATTGAGAATCAACATTTTTACTTGTGACCTTTTCTAAAAGCTGCAATTTTAGAGACATTAGTAACTAAACCCCCAAATTTTCAATTGATAATGACTTCAATTATTCAACACTATCCTGCTTATGTATAATGGAAACTGTTTTGTTTTGTGGACAACTTCAATAACGACTCAACTCATTACAAACGTATTCCATTGATTTTGACGTCATTGCAGGCAAGAGTTTTGTTTATTTAATTTCAACCAAAACTGTCAGCAGCTCCCTCATCAAACCTATCTTTCAGAAATATAAATAGCAGTATTCACTGTGCAAATAAGTGCAATAAACGTAAAATAATATCGACATAATGACTACCTCTTGCGCTATTTATGGAAAACACAATAATTTTTGCGGAAACTAAAAGAGGAACTGCGCAGAAACCAACGACAACTGTCAATGCACTGCATTTGTAAAGCAATACATAGTTTTGTAACTGTAGCAAATTCTTATTTAAACTTGAGACGTAATCTCCTCATGATTTGACACGTTGCTCCCTTGATTGTCATTGCCAAGCCTTTTAATGTAAAGTTCCTGGTTAGTGAATTGACTATGAAAGTACGGTGACTGCAGATATCCAATAACCAGTATAACATTAACATGCTTTGGTATTGGAGGACCTGTTGGTTTTAAATGAACAGGGTAAAGCGGCCAAACCAAATTCTACGAGATAGATTTGTGATTTTCAAAATGGCCACTTCATAATAATTCAAATTTTGAATTTTTTAATGTTTTTGTTTTTTATTTTTGGTACTTTTTCTGAAAGTTGCAATACCCGAATTCATCATCCAAAGATATCACTGAAGTGTCGGCCTCTTGAACACAGATTTTAGGGTACTGAAACATTACACAAGAAATTTGTCTGAAACAGACCAAATATTATCTTCTGAACCAAAGTTTCAGCAGATAAATATTTAAGATATTGTTCCAATGTGGAGTATTTTGCGGGACATCTGCGGGACAGCTTCAGGCTATGAGATCACAGCTTATTCCCGTCGTGCTTTCGCGCTCGCTTCGTTCTCTCCAACGTTCATTTATAATGTAACCAACCGAGGATACCAACTAATTACTTGCCTTGTGCGAAACGAGAAGCTCAAAACGGGTAGAAATACTGTTCTGATGGTTATCATGTGGAGATATTTCACATTGTCCGTGGTAAATATCATACTGCTAGCTTATTCCTGAGCTTCAGGCTTCACAATGCTGTACATATTACTGTATCTTCACACCGACAACGACTTTTTACTTTGACCTGAAGGAATGTCTGAAAATCTTTTGTCAACCGAAAAGCGTAGGCAAGGAACATTGAACATTGCCAGCTTACTTCAAGATTGAAACAAAATATTGCTTCCTACCCTTTTGGACTTAAACAGATTAGCTATTACACATCTACAAGGCACTTGATGAATCTGCTTACTTGTGTTTCTTTTGAAGCTTAAATTCGTTTTAAAAGACACGTTAACATGATTTTCTTTGCTTGAAAATGAGTCTTCAAACCCGTATTCTCTTGGGGCCGAAACAAAGTTCCACGCATTTTGAAAGCGTAAAGTAAAAAGAACTAAACTTGCCAGGTTTATTTGAAAGAAACACTTTAACCTTGTCAGCTAGCTTTGCAATCTGTTTTGTAACCTTTTCTGTCGTCTTCATAATCTAAACGTTTTAAGATTTCGACGCACACAAAGCCAATGCTGCATTCTTTCCTAAGGTGGTGTGAATTTCACATGAAATAGAATTAAATATGTAAAGCAAAACAATTCAGTGGCAGTGGGGTACCCAACGCTGGACGGAAGCCTTTCATCCAGACTTTTCATCAGACCCCCTCTCCTCCAATTAATTTGGGTCAGGCTTCAACTTTATTATGTTGTCAGCCATGTTGAATGTCGGCCATTTCCAGAAATAGCACAGTTGCACAAAATATAGGCTTTTATCCAATTGATACCTTGCTAAACTTAGGTCAAAATTTATTCGAGCCCCTAATCTGACAGATCTGTCAGAAATAAAATGCATTTTTAAGAATTATCACAATTTTAATTTTATAGGTATGGATTATTTCAGATTACTTACCCTTGTGAGAATGTGTGAACTTCATTAAATGAGTAACATCTACAATAACAAAGAGTAGAAATCCCCTTCTAGATCTGTCAGATCTGACAGAAATGCTTATCGTGAAAACCCAGAATTGACTGTTCTCTCTGTGATATTTCTCGAATTGTTACGAACAAAACACACAATGGGATATTTAATTCCTTTGTACAAGACAACATGCCTGCTCTTTGACCATACCTGACCTGATTTCTATTTCAGGCATTTTCTCGTAGCCTTTTAGGCTTATAGGCCGTGAAGGATTTGAAAAATATTCGATTTTGGCAGTTACTATACTTAGGTATGAGCTTCAGTAAGTGAAACGTGTGCTGAAACATCCCCAGTGGATCGCGGAGACAAGTATCATCATTGTTTATTCAGTGAACAGTCACCTTAATGACGCAATGTACCTGCAAGGTGTTATTCACATATCTAATGTGAATCTAGTGACAGAAGGGTTTACTTGATGTACATTTAAAAGTTTTATGCTCGTCAATTCACAACAAAAATATAAGTTTGGACATAAAGTACTTGACTTACTTTTAGGGCGATAGTTACTAAAGTTCACACATCTATGGGCACAGCTGGAATGATTTTCTTTTGGTCAAACAAGAAGTTCCACACCATCATCTCGACAGAAAACGTCATCCTGTTTTTGCAATGCCATGATAACGGTGCCTTTGCATAATGTTCATTAATTCTTGAGAAGGTAATTACAAAACATGGAGTGCAATTTATTTTGTTCTTTTGAGCACTTTCTATCAATAAAACGAACAAATCATAACTGAATTGAATTGAAGATGAAAGGCAATTTGGCAAAATGTTTCCTGTTATTTGCAGCTTGAAACAAGTGTATTGCTACTTTTTCACATTGTTCTTCATTGTTGAAATGCAAATTTGAAATTAAACGAAAAGAGATTGCTCATTTAAAGTTAATATTAAAGTGTTTTTTCACAAAGTGTCTATTTTGAAGCAAAAATTTCCGTACAAAAGAAATGCACTCTCCATTGTGCAATTGTAATTGGTTAAATTCCCACGCAGAGCATATTCAAAGCTAAATACATAATGAAATAGAGAAATAACGAGTATCAGTGAATACATAAATAGAAGTTAAAACAATGGGTAATGGAGTGGGTATTCCTTAAAAATAATCACGCATTTTATTAATGAGAGAAATTGCCAAAGTGATTTAAGATGATGTTAAAACTTCAATGGTGTGTAAGATGTAAGGATTAAGCTGGCAATAAAAACTATTTCCTACATTCTGATGTTATCGATGATGAAGAACACTCGTTAACTTTGATATCACCGCTTACCAGTTTGACAAATCTTTTATCACCTCCACTTGCCTTTGTGCAGTACAAGTGAAACAGTCCTGACTGATCTTCAACAATGCTTTATTCAATTATCTCATTTTAATGCCTTTCTCAAATGTTATGCACAGTATAAATCATTTCTTCTTTTCATGTATCAAGTGAATTCAACACATTCCGTAAATGAAGTAAGCATTGAAATTTATGCCCACTTGTCATCTTTTGTTCATCAATAATTTCCGTCTTTTGTCATTAGTTCTCCGAGTACATTTCTTTGTATTCAAGATGACAGGATATAAGCCATCATAGTAAATTTAATATTCTTACAGACGGTGCATTTTACGTCAAAACTCCCACCCGCTTGTAATATATTGAAAGTGATTCAAACGCAGGCCTGAACCAAGGCTCATTTGTGTTTTTTCCGTAATTATACAATATTACCAGATCTAGCAGATCTGGAATTTTTGTGTTTCAGTTTAAGTTTTATTTTCTTGTACATATCTTGACATGTGGGCTTTTTTAATACATGTGATTAATTAGAAGTTTGAGTAGCACATCCCACCAAATTTATCATAGACAGTAACAATTTAACATACGGGAAAAAGGAAAGAAGTAATTGCCAGATCTGCCAACTTTGTGTTGCTGGTAATTTCGGAAAAACTCGAATATTGTGAGTGAGTGGTGAATTAAATTACACAGACTCCTGCCCTTTTGGTTTCCGTTCTGGCCATATGAAAATGATAAATGCCCAGTCAACTTCCCTCCAAAGATCACACAACAATAGCAAATTTGTTGTGTAATCAGCAATTCTTTGAAGTCACAACAATCAGCAAATACATCACAAGTCATTAATTAATCAAAAATACCGATTCCACCACAAGCTGTAAATAAGTTTTCCCAGATAGGGGTGCCAAGGGTGTAAACTTGGTATTTGGGCAATTTTCACTAAAAACTCCATGAACATGAAAACAATTTGGGCTGACAGGGGGTACATGTTGCCCTGCAGTCCCGCATCTTTGAATGTAATGGGATATGATCTTGAACCTCTTGTCCATAAGAACACAACTCAGTAGCGGATCCGGGGGGGGGGCATGGGGGCCATGCCCCCTCTGTCCCAGATAAGGAATATCTCTTATGTACCTCTTGGCTGTATTTTTATATT
>JBCAUG010337834.1:0-17061 GCA_038406175.1 Haplosyllis leylae
GAAGGGTTAAATCAATGTCTGTATTTATTCAAAGACTTTGAATTAGAACTCAGTTTGTTAATCAAAGCATTGTATGAGGTACTGTACACAGAAGAAGCAATCTGTCTGACATGTTCAACATAGGTTTAATTAATCTATATTCATACGTATATATTTTCTATGTACTGTTTGACCTGTCTAACATGGAATAAAAGCAATCAACATTCATTCTTTTCATAGTTTTATTTACATGTACTGTAATAAATAACTAAAGAAATAACAAAATGTTTGTCTGTATGACTTTGTTGTCATGGCTACACAACTAGTCAGTGTGATCCTAGTCAGGCTCACCACAGATTCATCTAGCCTACTGTATGTCCTGGGGTTGCAAAGTGTACCTCTGGGCATGCATTGCAAGAAGGTTGGCATCCTCCATTAAAGTACACAAATAATTTTCCGTTCCTTCATGAAGAGCCTCAAGAGCCCAATTGGTCCACCTTAATGGGCAAATGTTCCTCTCCCCTGCTTTGAGTCTTGATTCTGATATGTCAGGTGCCTGGGCTGTTCTCATGTTGGCCTTCTCTACCTCTCAGAATGTAATCTCCCTAACGAGCCTGCAATGATATAACACACAATGTATTATAATTATACATTAAATTGTCTGACATGTTTGACACAGAGAACACTGTACTGTACTTTACAATGCATTTAATATCGGTTAGCTGTTCAACATGGTCGACATATATACACATACATACCATATGAATGGGAGTTCCTAATACACAGATTTGTTGTTCTCATGAGGTTATGTATCTCCCTTAATGCTTGTGTACCTGGCTTCCATTGACCTTTACCCCCTGATTGTGGCTTGCAAAAAGTTCCCCTTGGTGGGTTGTCCACAGTAAGGCCTGTAACAAATAGAGTGTACTGTACATCTGTATGTTCGACCTGTCTGACATTAATGTATACAAATAAAAGTGTACAGTAAAGCAACAAGCAACAGATACCTTTGTATTTACAATCTCTCCTGTTGGGGTGTGGGGCCACTTCGAACCATCTGTGAAATGTATGTTCTGCTGTTCCCCACTGGGCAGGGTCCTTGGACCATGCCAGGGGTGGCACTTTCTTTTTAGAATCTTCCTTCCACTGTGTAGTTTTTGTTTTTGCCATTTCCAAGAATAATCTTATTTAGAAGAACTGGCTTCCACACTTATTACAAGGGTTTTGTGCACTAGTTAGCAATAAACCCTTGTAACAAGTGTGGAAACCCAGTTCATCTAAATTTTCATGGTTGTGAGATTGTACTAAGATTATTGTTGAAAATGTCTTGGAAGAAAGAATCGGCGGCAGTGGGCTTGTCTGGCCTTACACCTCGGGAAGCAGCAAAGGGAGCCCTCTTGTGTGAGAATTTCCAGAATATGCCAGACCCATTTGGCAAGCTGATAAGGGAGGTGAAAGTAAGTACAGTACTGATTGTAGATACAATGAATTGGCTATATCGAATGTGTCGAACACAAAAGTAAATGTTTGTTATTCTTTTAGCCCCAGGAAAAATTGGACGAGGACACTAAGTCATGGTTTGCATTGGGTGATGTGGTTGGCCTTGATATTATTGAGGATGATGATGTTGCTGAGTTCGAGCAGACAGAGGAAGACAAGGAGGTTGAGCAGATAGTAAAGCAAGGGCAAGAGACCAAGAGAAAGATACTAAGAGGTATGTCAGACAGGTCAGACACGATAATCATTGCATCTGTGTACACATGTATTTTGTAATGTATGTACTGTATGTATATGTGGGACATGTCGAACTGGATAATTTTCTTTGTAGCTGTTAAAACAGTGGCTACTGGTCACAAAATGCTTGTGGAGGGTCACAAGACAGTCCAGGAGGGATGGGTTCTGTTCGAGGAAGTATGAAAGGCTACAGGACTGGGAGATCTCCCCCAGCTCCTCAGAAGTTTGAAGGGCATGTTGACACCTATGCCTCCACTGATGCTGATGGACATGATCAAGGCAGGGTTACCTGGTACTCCAAAGAGACCTGCAACACTGGCCATTTCCCCATCACCGGTAAAGAAAGAGAAACAAGAGGGTGATGAGCCTCTTGTTATTCTTTTTGATGGGAAAAGAAAATGGACCTGTCCTCAATGTTGTATGGTTGTGGACTCAAAGAATGGCTGTGATGCCCACATCAGACAGGTCCACACAGGAAAAGCCCTTGTATGTGGCCTGTACAGCTTTTCCTCTTACAATTTGGACTCACTGCACAGGCACAAAAAGGAACATAACTAATCTGTATTTGATACTCTATTTTAACTAAACTGAAGTTTATTAGTGATTTATTACAGTACATGTAGTTGTAAATAAAACTATGAAAAGAATGAATGTTGATTGCTTTTATTTCATGTCGGACTGGTCAAACAGAAAATATACACGTATCAATACACGTATGAATACAGATTAATTAAACCTATGTCGAATATGTCAGACAGAATACTTTTTCTTTGTACAGTAGACAATAGGTAACAATGAAGCCACATGCAAAGAACGCTATTTCATAATTCAAAGTGGGTCACACTCTAATTCATACTTTAAATCAAAGGGAGCCACAATTCAAAGAGATAATTCAAACTAAGTCCTAATTTGAAGCCTTAAATTGAAGTATATCCTAATTCGAAGTTTCTTCAAAAGTTTGAATTACAGGCATAACTGTAATTCGAAAATCCACTTAATTCAAAGGGAAAAGCTCCTATTTATGCACTTTGAATTAACCGGATTTAACCTGTATTTACCTCCGGTCAGGATTGATTCCTACCACTACATTTTGATGCTGAATTTTTTGTTTTCATGTAGAACAAAGAACAGCATATCATGCCAATACTGGTGACATTGTCAACTCTGCGTGTTTGTGAAAAAGCCGAATATTCTCTTCTGTTTAAATCAAAAATCTATGGAAACACCAGCTCGCTGCAATGCATTTTTCAATTGCTGAAGCAGTTCATGACGACTCCTGTCGGTTCTATTGAACCAACTGCGCAAAACAAACCAAGATGTTTCCTTGATCTGGTGATGGGAATCATTGTGTGCTTGCAACACTTCATGCTCCTCTACACCAAGAATTTCAGCTACTTCCACCAGAGTTCGTAACTGGGGAATTTTGCTGATGACCCTTCTAATGACCTTTCTAACATCCTTGTCTTTGTTCTGGTACAATTCGCCTGGGTCAAATTTATCACAGAACCAGCACCTGAAGTGTTTGATTTCTGTGGTCAATTTGTGTTCTGTGCAATGGGCGTGTGATAGAGACACCTCTCCTATTGAATCAATTGAACCTAGAACTTCCAAACACTTGCATTTCCGGTTCCAAATTATCGTCTGCGAGTCACATGGCGTGACACAGACGGAACAATGCAAGTTGGGATAATGAGTCTGTAAAATTGTTCGGATACTGTTATCTATTCGGGATCGGACTCTGGAAAATGCACACTGCGACTCTCGTTGCGTTTCGGGTACGACTCGGATCGACTCTAGTGTAACGGTCGGACCACGTGCAGTGAGTTTTACCAAAAGTTCTCTGCTTTCACCGGCCTTGAATATTGCCCCATCGGAGAAGACATTTTCGAGTTTCCAAGTCTTCTCTCCGAGATTTCTGTCCATCAACAACCCAACAAGCATCGGAAATACAATTGTGGGAAGAAAAACGGAAGTGAAGTTTTTTTCTACTTCCGGTGCGTAATGGAATAAGTAGAGCAAAGCGCTTACTTCAGGTTGTTTCCCGACCGGAAGGGTCTCGTTACAAGGGCGCAGTAGGGTTGGGATAATGAATTTCTTTGACTCAAATGTTTGTTCTTTGCTGTGTTGTCCACATGGAATTAAATAGTGGCGATGCACCATAATTGACGCCAATTGGTCTGCTGGTACAGCACCCAATTGTTCCCAAATTCTCAGCAAACTTTCTCCTGACAAACATCCCTCACCGATCTCATCTTCAAGCTGTGCTGCAGCATCCAGACTCCACATGGAGCAGTTGGTACAGTTCCATACAGCCATTATTGCTTGAAAAGCATCAGTAAGTAAATTGATGTCTGTGATGATCACAGAGTCCTTTGATTCTGCATCTGTGAAAATGACATTTCCAAGTTTACCATGGAACCTTAAAAATTCCTTGAGTTCTTTTGAAGATATTCCAATAGGTTTGGCAATTTTTTCATGTAGTTCCCCGAAGGTTAGCCATCTCTTTCCCGTCTTTTTGCAGAAATCCAGTAGATCTGCTTCACACTTGAGCCTTGAACATGGCACCTCTACTCCAAATGTTACTTTGGAGTACTTTTGAGAATTAATTTCGTAAATTAATTGCCTCAAAACTTTGACTTCATTTTCATCTCCCTCTGTGTTGCTCAGGGCAAAAATCCTCTTCTGAACATGTTTACACGTTTGCTGGGCTTTTATATATTTTTTAATTTCCTCTCTGTAGTTATTTATCTCACATTCCCTCGTTTGTACATCTAGCTTATCTGTGTTCGTCAGAAGAATAATGACAGATTTACCAGGTTTTATGTCACCGGAATTATCATAATTATCAATTAATGTGCCAACAGTACTGAGCCAGTAATCCAGGAATTCCCGTGGTGTTCGTGGACGCTGAAACCCTTTCTCCAGAGTTTTCTGTGGTAGAGGTTCATCCAGTCTTTTGGTCACATCCATGACAAGTAATAAGATCGTGGAAGGAGATATCAACATCTGATGAGATTTATAAGATCCGGACTCCCCACATGCGTCCACTATTTTCGTAACTGTGGAGAATTCGTAAAGACCATGCGTTTCATTGTTGCATCTGGTTTGGCATGCACCAGCACTCACACTAGCTGCAGTTGAGTCGTCATCATTCACCCGAGGCAAGATAACATCCGCCATTGTACCCTCCAGTTCCTGGTTCAACATTTCGTGCAGTGGCTCCATTATGGGAGTCCAATCGGAGCCTTTGGTTTGCACGTTGGAGCAAGTTACGTTGCAAGTGAAATCATCGTCATCGGAATCAAAATCTTTACATTCACTGCTTATGAATGGCAGTCCCTGCAAGGTGTTTACAAGGCTAGTTGTCCCTGCATTAATATAGCCCAACAACATGATCACTGACCTGTAGATCTTCACTTTGACATTTTGGTAAAATCCCACATAGCCCAGTCTGTCTTCTGTTGTTGAATTGACTTCTTTCTGATCCCGTTGGTGTTCGCTGGGGTGTACCTGGATGGTTGTTTTGTAACATCTTGTTGAAGTGCTTGGTTTGACAGGATCATCAGGTCCTTTTACAAGAGTCATTTCTTCAAGAGGAGGATTTTCAGTGGGAACATCGCGAATCGAACAGTACGTGTGAACTGACTTTCCGTCATCGATGTCGTTGTAAAGACTATCTTTATATTGGTCTGGAACGTCATGGATTAGGTTTTCTTCCTGCTGAAAATCAGGTCAGATTTTACCGACCACGTACGAAGTATGAGGGGAGATAAAGTTTTCATAAAGATTCTGTTCACAGGGAAAAAGGGAGTCAGTCCACCTTGGACCTGATACCTCCCCTGAACCAAGGACTGTTGATTCATCCCATCCAGACCAGACCTGTTGACCCATACCCCAGATCATGAACTGTTGACTTATATTCCCTAATGGCCATGAACCCCCATACCTCCCTCAGGACCATAAACTGTTTATCTGTAGATTCTGGGACCATGAACTGTTGACCTGCCCTCAAACAGGGAACTGTTGACCCACACGACCAGACCATTAACTTTGATCTGTACCTCCAGGACCATGAACACCTAATGCCCCCAGGCCCTTGACAATGTTGACCTAAAACCCAATGGCACTATGACCTGTCCCCCCCCCCACCACCACACTATGAACTGTTGACCCATACCCTCAAGATCATGAACTTTGGTCTGTAACCCCAGGACCATAAGCTGTTGGCCCATACCCCCACGGGTGGGAGGGGGGGGGACGTTGTCGACATGCCTTGTAATGTCAATGCAAGGTATTTCTTAAAATTGACACAATGGATTAGTTTGCAGGTGCATCTCGTACAAATGAAACTGTCAGAATTTCCCAGTCATTTAAATTCAATTGAATTTTGGCCACTAAAAGTATATCGTATTTGCTATTTAATGACATATCGTTTGTCATTACCTTTGGATACTCGAAAAGAGTGTCGTCAATGCCCAGATAGTCATAGTCTTCTCCATTGTTCTGAGTCTGACATCAGAAAAAGTAAGTATTAGAACGGTTTAAAACACTCCCAAATAAGAAAAATCTGACACTCACTCTGCAGAGGGACAGAAATGAAAGGCAATAATGTTACCTTTGTTAAATTGAGAAATCTGGTTGGTTGCCCCAGTTCATCGTATTCAGTGATCGGTGTCTTGCCTAGAAATGTGGGGTGTTGGACGTAAGGGTTCTGTGGTCTGGATTCTCGGAAACTTGAGGTAGACAGAGACTTGTGAACAACATCCTGGCCACTTTCTCTCGAGTTGAAATTGTACTCCGTAATGTCATCGTAGATATCTTCATCATCGGAAACGTGTGGTTCTTTCACCCAGAATATCGGGTCCAATCTGCGTTCCTTGGTTTTCCTTTCCTTTCTCACCTTCTGCCAAATGTGCCTGAAATTTACAAGAAATTATTATTCTTTGTCACAGTAGTAAAAAACAATTTAAACTTTAAATAATAAATAATTTTAGTATAATTGTTCTTTTTCAGAATCAAAAGTGTCGACAACAATTAATAAATAGAAAGTCCCTGGAAGTGTGAAAGTAATGGTAGATTTACCACAAAATGAATGGTGAAAATGAAATCATAACCCCTATGACAACGCCTATTACAATATATAACATTGGTACGGCACCATCTTCATTCATAGTTTCTACAAAAAAGTAGGATTTGGAATGTGATTTGACCAGCGTAGATTTTGGTTTGACAATCGGGTTTTTCACGAACAAGCAAATCTGACAGACCTGACAGATCCGATAGAAATAAAAGGCATTTTTAAAGAATTATCACAATATGACTTTTACAGGTTAGGATCATTTAAGATTACTGACTCCTCCTGGAAATGTATACTTTATTAAATAATTAAAATCTGCAATAGTAAAGAGTAGAAATCTGCTTGTAGATCTGTCACATCTGTCAGATAGGACAGAAATGGTTATCGCGAAAAACTAGATTGAAGAACATTATTTAACCGGACCAATTACTGTTCATACGCTTCATGAGTGTGAAGCACGGGATCTGTTATATACTTCTCCCAAATGGGAACCCTACAATTGGTAAAAAGGAAAATAACTGCAGTTAGCAGCAAATTTATTTTGGCAAAATATTATGAAAAATATTAGTCTATAATTTAAATTTTTCGCAAATTCAGCTGGCCAATCATCTACTCTGAAATTTTAATTCCTATCAGCACAAAATCTTCAACGTTCGAACTTTTCCCAAATTACCAGAACACAAAATTGACAGATCTGGCAATTTCTTCTTTCCTTGTTTTTCACAATCACTGATAAATTTGACAGAATATGCTGCTCAAAGTTCTAATTAATAATATGTATTAAAAGAACTGATAATTTAAGATATGTACAAGGAAATCAAACTTAAACTGAAACACAAAAATGCCAGATCTGGCAGATTTGTCAGGGACCATTCACACGCGACGACAACGACTTAAACATTTTGTGTCATCAGGAATGGGTTGCATTGTTACCAATGGTTCCGTTCACACTGAACGACAAAGATAAAACAATACATTATCATTGTTGTCAATGGAACCTATTTCATTACTAGCAATCATCGCTAAGAACTTTTTGCATAATAGTCTAATTTGCGTTGGGTTTTTAATGCTAATGAAATGTAGATGGTGACATTGATATCATTATAAGACAGGTGTAATTCATTTTTTGATTGAATTTCTAATAAAGGTTAAAATTTTCTAAAATATTCGAGAATTCCACTTACGAAAAATTAGCGATGATTGCTAGTAATGTTTATGGACATAAAAATTGTCGCCAAGTGTGAACGGTCCCTCAGATCTGTTAACATTGTATAATTACGGAAAAACAGGAATGTGAGTGACAACAAAGACCAACTGTTATTTGCCAAAAGGCGTTTTACAAAAATTGTTAATGAAGTGCTCGAAAGATAATTTCTTGCAGGTTGTAAAGAATGTGAACAAAACCCGTTTTACACTTCGTATCCTGTGTTTCCTCACATGTGAACTCGAGAACTTTTTATATGTATATATATGTATGCTGCGCACACATCTCTCGATGCTGTCTCTGCATAACCATGGTTTTCTTCACACATGGTCACACAGCAATGTTGATTTTTCCTCCTTAGGTAGAAAACAGGCTCTCATAGGTAAAAAATTGTCCTCCATAATGTGGGTACAAATTTGGGTACAAACATTGCCTACCAAAGCCATTAGGGAAGAAAGTGGTCACATTGCAGTCAGGATCGTAGATACACGCCATAGAGGAATCTTCAGAACATGCACTGTCCACCTTATTGTTGGAGCAGCAGGGTCCACATCTCACACACCGAGCTAAATCCTCACTCCAGATCAGATCAGGTTCACATCTCGAACAAACTGTATCGTTTGCTGAGGTGCAGTTTGTAGCAGTGTACTTCTTTGCATCTATTAAACACAAATAGTCTATCTGTTTTCTTAATTCGCAATTTATATTTTACCCTTCCGCTTGATAATTTGTAACTCATTAAAATGAATAATTTTCCTGGGGATTTGGAACATCTTGCTGTATTAATTTCTTGCTTCAGTTTCAAACATTTTTGTTACGAATTGAGAAAAAAATGAAATCTTTTTTGTGAGTGACTGATTTTACCGGAACAAACGGTGCAGTTTCTGCAGACAGGTGGATCTTTGCTGAGGTCCATATACTTGTTCTCCCCACAAGGTCGAAGATCCAAGTCCCCAACCTGGCAATTAAAGATAGTTGAATCTCTATAGGTACATTGTCTATTTTTTTAAAACACTTTACGAACACTTCAAAATCTGTTCACCAAAACTCCGGGACCAATTATTTTTTTATGCCATAACATTTTTTTAGAAAGTTTAGTGAAAAGTAGACTCTCTCCTTCATGGGTATTATTTTATAAACTGTGTGATATTTCAGCCTTCTGTTGTTCCATTCAGGACTATCAATGCAACATGGGAAGGAGAAGATAATGGAGAAAACAGCTGAGATAGACCAATGCCATTTGTGGCGTCTCCTGTAATCTTGATTATACGACTCCCTCAACCTGTCGTTTCATTATTCACTAGTAATTGATTGCTAGACCCGAAAATAACCTGTGGAAAGACAGTTGTAGTGGGTTCATTACAGCTTGAACATTTCAGTACCGACAATTCAGTGTTAGACTTTAACAGTAACTTATGTCCGCCTTTCAATTGTTGGTGGCTCGTCGGAGTCACCTTAGTGGTTACTTCGAGGGTATCGTAATCCTGTCCCAAGTCTTTGGCAGTTTTGTGATAATAATTAGGCAGGCCTACTTTAACCTGCAGACATTAGTTGGAATTTGTTTACACAGAATGAATGCTGTGACATTATTTTGGATGTCATTTATAAATGTCACGAGATACCATTTCAAGTATGTTCATGACGTCATTTTTTATGAATTTACCCCTTTTTACGCCAAGCTTTTAATGCTTTATGGGTGGGACGACAGCCGCAGGTAACGTGCAGCTGAATTTTAACATGACCCCATTTTTTGAAGTTAACAACTGTGCAAGCCCTTTTTGGAAGAAAGGACCTCGTTTGAGACACGTCTTGTGATCGAAAATTACTGACTTCCGTCTTCAAGTTTTAAAGCGACGGTTACGATCAAATCAAAACACACCTGTGATAATGATAGATGCACCTGCATCAGAACGATGTAAACTATCCATGTTCTTCTCACCATTCTGAGAGTACTCAAGTTTTGAAACCCAGTGTAAATTTCCTCCGTATATATAAGTACGTCAATATGAATCGCCTCCAGGAAGAAATGGTTTATTTCGGAACTTGTTCTCGATTTCTGCGTCTTGTTGTGCATGAGGACTCGCTGCGGACCAGTTGCTCAGGTATCCCCTTTGCATGCTCATTCGACGTAATTTAGTAGTTATACATTATGTTTTTACTTCTTTTGTTGGGAAATTGCCAAAACTTCAGGCTTAAATGTTCATAAACGTGATGGAGAATTCTATCAACGAGGATGCTAAAATGTGTTGTTCAAATTCAAGACCAATTTAAAATTCCTTGATTTACTGAAAGCAAATTTAGATAAAAATCTTCAAAATGATAGAAGTCTGGCTTAGAAGTATGATTCTTATCTAACTGTATTAATCTATCATGCCTTGCCAGTCTCACACTTTTAGACCTTTATAAAGTCATGCTCTATTGAATCCAGAAATGATTAAAGTGTAAAAAGAGAAGTGGTACATGAAACAAAACTGAGTTAAAGATCTCCTATTCGACATATGTCTTGTCAGCACAGTTAGATAAGCATCAAACTTCAAGTCCAGTGTTATGAGTTCAGTTCCCTTTGAAAGCAACTTAATTTTTTGATGAAACTATTTTAAAATCCTTCGATGTCGATTTTGCACAAAAATGCCAGAAATGTCAGATTGTCAGATTTGTGTTGTTTGCGAAAACCTGGAGTTAAACAGTAGCTTTAAGAAAGCATTTTGGGATATGCAGATAGAGATCCTTTCTGTTCTATTGTATTGTATTAAAAATACATGTATTGTGGAATGTGCTTTCAAAGCGAATGAAAATAACCACTCTTGTAAACATATGACGTTGTGCAGAATTTTTGTATCATAATTAGCAACATTTTACAGAATTTTCAGACTCACAATTTGAACTTCTGGATCAGCAACAGAAAGTCTGTTTTATTCTGGAAGGATTGTTTTCTTTTGGAACAAATGCGAATGACAAATTAAGATTGTTTACAAATTTATTGTCACGAGTTATTTAATTTCAAACAACAATTTTTGAAAAATATATTTCGAAATTATGTTTAGCACATAAAATCTTAAAAGCTTTTATGTAGGCAGTGGCGGATCCAGAATTTCCCAGACGGTAGGGCACCAACCTCCAAGGTGGGGGCGTCAACCTATTGTTTGGCCAATTTTTTCCCGAAAACTGCACGAAAATGAAAGAATTTGGACCCAGAGGGGAGCGTTCGTCCTTGGTGCCCCCCCCACTTAGATCCGCCAATGGTAGGTTTGCGGATAAACTACGCTTGATTAAATTCGCGGTTTTTTTAAATAATAAATACACGATGAATTGTAAAAATGTCACAAAATTAAAAAGAAAATGTCATCGAAAATTAAGCACAGCCCTGCAAATACAAATTACTCGGACATGAGGAAATTCTGACAATTGACTTATGCGTGGCTGCCAAAATGAAGATAAAGTACAAAGCGGAAGAAAGCATTAAATAAATATTTCTTTGAAAAAAGTCCATCTTCGTAATGCAGTGAGGATGGATGTAACCTATATTTCCCACTTGTAATGTTTTACGCATCGCAGATGTCGTACAAATATTATTTACAATCTGTTAAGACAGTGGACGGAGTAATTACATAACTGTACATACTTGCATCACATATGCAGTAACAGGGATTCTTCAACCACAATCGAACGTTCCCTAAATTCAGCCACCCTTGTCAAGAATGATCCATTAGAAAGGCTGAATTGAGGGAAACAGTATTTATGTAGTAGTTAATGACCTAGCCCAAATGAATTCACAGAATTAATGTTGGTCGAGACCACAGGTCGAGACCAAATTAATTCTGTGAATTCATAAGGGTGTGGTCATTAACTAATTTAAAAACTTTTGAGACCTTCAGCCAACTATATACCCTACAATTTTCACTTTGCTTGGCCTAACCTTTTGGTTAATTGTTCCTTGAGAAATGTTCAAAATTGCTCAACACTGCATAGGAGTGTTAAGGGGGTCCTTACTCATAGTACTGTATTGACAGAATTGCCAATTTGCCTTTGTGGACCGAGTAAGAGGCCTAGAAAGTGAGGGAAGCGAAGTGAAAACAATAGGCAGGGGAGAGCCACTGTGACACAGAGCAAGGAGAACAGTACACTCTTCCATGGCTCACTGCTTCTTTGGCCGTCTAACGATACATGCTCTTTTTGGATTTTTAGATTATTTTTTTTACTATGAAGGAATACAATTAGGTGTCTGAATTTTTTTGTGGATACTGTTTGGATAAATGTCTGTGTGCATGCAATAGATTGAGTTGATACCTAATATTTATTGGTGATTTTTTGGTTTGAAAATGGTCCAAAAATTGGATTTAGCAGCTGAGAAACCAACTCCAAAACAAGGTAAAAATTACCAAAAATAATTAATAATTCCACATTTATGTTACTTGCAAAGTATTCTTTGGTTTGTTTTACCCTGGAAAGTTGTGTCACACTGGTATTTTTCGTCAATTTTGATTTTCAGCTCAAGTACAAATATGTCACTCAGTGACACATGTCACTTTTTGGCATCTGAATGGAAAGCCACGACCATTGTCTATTGTAAAACAATAGGCAGTGGTCGTGGGTTTCCTCCAAATTAATCTGCTCCTGTGATGAATAGGCGAAGGTGTCAAAAATTTTTGAGGACTAATATGACATTACATTATATCATTACATGTAAATAAGTAAATCCGATTGGCAAGTTTGAGGGCTGTTATCTATTCACATTAATTACACGCTTGAAGTTTAGTTTATTAGTTAGAATTATTATCATTTCTTCTAACGAGACATAAAATGGATTGTATAACAGTAGATCAATACATTAACAAGAAAGTGCTCCTGCGTGAACGCAAAAGGCAAACCGAACGCGGCGTAGCAAGTCCCGGGGGGGGGGGGGCCCCACCCGAATCCCCCCCCCCCGCCTGCCCCCCCCCCCCCCGGCTGGGACTGAGTACCCCCCAGCTGGGACTGAGTACCCCCCAGCTGGGACTGAGTACCCCCCCCCAACTGGGACTGAGTAACGGACAGACACCTGTGAAAACATTACCTCCTCTCGTACTACGTACGCGGTCGGTAATAATTGTAAATAAATATATGTTATTGGCGAGTTTGAGTGACTCTTTTCTATTTACAATGATATATACCTGGTTTTGATAGGTTTGATTTTAAAGTGACTCTAATTTACAGAATTTACATATTTCCTCTTGCGAGACACAAAATGAGAGAAAAGCCAGTCAAAAGAAAACAGAGTAACTTTAAATTATGTACTCAAAATTGCATACTTGAGTCACAAGGGAGTTATCTGCTTTATTTTTAACGCGCGGTTCTAATGACAATAAGACAATGTGCAGTCATATTGTGGGCACAGAGGCTTTTTTACACGGTCCCCAATATATTTTCTGAGGAAATATATTACAGTAGTCAAATTGTACAATTGTCAGTGGCGGATGCAGGATTTCCCAGAGGGAGGTGCTAACCCTCAAGGGAACGACACCAACCCGTCTTTATTTTCCAACCGGTCCATTGTCCTTATTTTCCGAAAACTGCATGAAAATGAAGAAATTTTGGCCCGGGGTGCGCATTCCTTGTGCCCCTGCCTAGATCCGCCTTTGATTTTAGACGCATTTGGGTCCGTCATTTGTGGGCACACCCCAATGAGTCCCATCTGTGTCATTGTGGCACTACTAACTATTATAAAGAGATGCTTCAATAGTTCTAAGTTGGAATTACATGATTTGCTAAATAAAAGTATTATTTTTTTCTTGGTATTGAACTGAATTTTATGACACTGAATGGTAAGCGTGGTAAACACATTTCTGTGTCCAAACCCGCCGCCTTAAATGCATTTGCAAGCTGGTCTTGGCGTTGATAATGAAGACACTGACCGCTTTGGCTTCTGTGCCATTTAAGTAGAACTCCTTGTGCTACCGCTGTGAAGTCATTAGGGAATGATGTCCTTTTCGATTCCACGTAATTTGTTGGTACTTTCAGATGTGTCGCAATTTGATATAGGGCAGCCCATGTTACTATTTCCTTCGCAATGTCCATCAGTATTTTTTCTTGCTTGTTCTTTAAACTGTCTCTGAGATGATGATGCACAAACTTCAACCCAAACCAATGCTGGTATCTTTCCAGGCCCAATAAATTGCAATGTTGAGGACAGTAAAGATGAGCGATATTCATATCTTCGTGAGGAATGTTGGTGCTGCTACTATTGTGTAATTCACGAAGGCATCCGATTCTAGTGCTATTGTGTACGCACACAACTTTAAGCCAGTCCTCTCCTGACCCGTCGGTGCAAGGTGAAACATATATGGAGCAATCCAAGTTTGGACGAAAGGCCAAGATGCCATCTTCAAACCAGGATCGGATTTCGGAAAAGATAGCGTCATCCTTCATAACTTTTGCTTTTATAACCAAGGAATCGTCCAATACCCCGATAGTGACCACAGTACCACCTGTTTTGCCAGCTCGAAATTTAGCTGAACAAGCATTTTCCGCCAGTGGCCCAAGCAGGAGCCATGCTGTGTGAGGCACTGTTGCTTGCAATGTGCTTATTAGGCGTGGAAATAATTCACGGAATCCAGTACAGGGACTGTAAACCAGAGAACAACACGAAGGCCTCACCTCCCGGAAAGAGTCTCTGTTGTGATTGGCCAGGCGTTTAGTTATCATGTAATATGGAGTAATAACCTACAATTATAAAAAATAACATTTATATCATTACGCTTTCTTATATATTTATGCACATACGCAGAGACTTGTCCCCTTTTGTGTGCAGTGTGAACTTTCTGCATGATATAATTGCAGCCGCAGATCAATCCGGGGGAAGTCCCCAGGAGAGTGCCCTGATGCAATACCCGTCTCCGTGTATGTGAACAAGCCAATACAATCAAACAGAATATAGTTTCCCCACACAATAAAATCTGAAATACTTAAAAAGCAAGAAAGCGAAAATTCAGAACACTGGCTTGAAACCCCTACCTGCACCCAAAATCTAAAACAAAGTATGGATATTAAATGTGTAGACAGAACATGGACGATACAAACCTCCGTTAACTCCTGAGATGAACTGTTTTCATTTCCTGATCCGATGCCACTATCTAAAATCGGCTTAGAGCTGCTGACTCCTTGATCTTCACCCGACCCATTTTCCTTCCTCTGGTTTGGATTGTTTCTTTGTGGATTTGACGGATCTTCAACCGGATGAACGTCTTCACAATCTAAACCGTCACGGATGTTTTGATCACTTTTTGTCTTGAGCAACTTTCTTTCGCTTCTCGTCGTCGGTTTGTATATCGTTTTCGTCCTCTGGATCAGGAACGGCACCGGGAGCGATAACGGGAACGGTAACGGGATCGGGAATGGGAACGGAAACGGGAACGGGAACAGGATCAGAATCGGTAACGGGAACGGAAATGGAAACGGGAACGGGATCATGATCGGGAACGGAAAGGGGAATGGGAACGGGATCAGGATTGGTAACGGAAATAAGATCGCGATTGGGAATGGAAACAGGAACGGGAATGGGATCAGGATCGGTACTGGGAATGGGATCAGGATCAGGAATGGGAACGAAAGCAGGATCGAAAACGGGATTATGATCTGGATTGGGAACGGGAACGGAAACGGGAAGGGGAAGGGGAAGGGGAATGGGATCAGGATTGGAAATGGGAATGGGAACGGAAACAGAAACGGGATCGGTAACGGGAACGGGATTGGGAACGGGAACGGGATCACTCGGACCAGGATCTGGTATTGGATCGGCAGCTACATTTGGCTGCTGGTCTTGTGGTTTTTCGATCTCAATTGGATGTTTCTGATCAGGCATTACAAGTCTTGTGTGTTTATGTTTGTTGATAATTGTCCGTACGCTGAAAATTAAGGATTGAGAATGAACAATTGACAAAATCAGCTGATAGGAATCACCAAATTAGCATATAAGGAAACCACAAACGCGAACCCCACGATAATTCCATTTCATTTTGGTCAATTTTAATGCCAAAAGAGCGGAGACTGATTTTTACATTTTAGTACAGAAAATGGGACTTTTCGATATCCTTGAATGTACATTGCAATCAAACATCTCTGAAAGGAAGCTGTGATGGTGATTAAGCAACAAAAACAGTGAGCAATTTCACGAAATTTTTTAGAGATGTTAGAATGTTGACAAAAAGTGATCAATCAGTAGATACGATGGCTATCCTACAGAATAGAAGCTATTGTTAAACAGCTGATGCTTACTTGATACAGATGCTGTAGATGCCTATGGCTGATAGAACCATGACGATTAAACCACCGAGAACTGTGCCACCTATCTCCGCAGGTGTCAGTGGATCAAGACCTGAAATTAAATGTAAAGCCTCGTAAACATGTAAGAATTTTTGGTGGCTCGTTAAAGTCACCTTAGTGGTTGAGTTGGGGGGGGGGGCTCGTAACGTCCTGTCCCAAACCTTTGGCAGTTTTATGATAATTAGGCCTACTTTAACCTGCAGTCATTAGTTGGAATTAGTTTACACAGGATCCTGCTTTGACGTCATTTTGCAGAATGCTGCCATGATATCATTTTGCATATGCCACCAATTGAGTCAACGACGCAATGTCATATTTTTGTAATTGGTGGCTCGTAGAGCTACCTATGTGGCTGACGGACGGTTTTTCGGTCACTTTTTTTGGAAGGTGAAGGGTAGCTGTGCGCATGCACGTGGTGAGTCACATACAGCTACCGTACACCATAATTAATGTGCACAGTAACATGCAAGATGGGGGGGAACCGAACATCGGAAAACTCAAAAAGTTTGGAAAACTTTAAATTTGAATAAAGGTGGCAAGGACCATTGGCAGCCATATTGGATCTCATATGGCAGCCATCTTGAATTATTAAAAATGGCTGCCAATTGAAATAGGAAATTTGATGATTCAGCCATATTTTGATGTGTTTTACTCATTGTTGGAGGGGGAAAGTTTCAGAACATTGAAGATTTATCATTGGTCATCCTTGGTTACCAATTGTTGCCCCTAGCAACCAGTAAGTTAATGGGTGATAATAAGGAATTTCATG
>JBCAUG010337945.1:0-17061 GCA_038406175.1 Haplosyllis leylae
AATTTATGATAAATAATGTTCAGTAGCATTTTGAGAAGAATCACTCAATGCTAAATGCCATAAACCTGTACATTCTCTGAAAAATTCCTCATTTCTGCCCTGATAATAATATTTTCATTTTGACATTACATACCCTTAGAGAAACATTAAATTGATCACTCATATCAGTTTTAACCTCCCGAATCATGCACGAGATGAGCAGCAGCCAATCAAATAAATTTACACAATCTCGATTTAAGAGAAACCATTATTCACAAAAATTCTCAAAAGGTACCATTTGGCAGCTAAAAAGGTCCCTTATAAATCATCAATGACATTGGACCCCTACCATTGACCCTTCATGCTGTAAACAGACAATTTATGTTTCTGCCTGAAAACTGCCACTTGCTTTAATGGCCACTGATCACAGACATTGACACCTTCATGCAAATTTTGGACCCAAATTCTGAATACCCATTGCTCTAAAAATTCGGCACTTTTTCAATATGTTGAAAAATGTCCAAAAGTCGGCACTTATCAGCCCATCTAACAGCCAATTGGTGACATATTCAAAAATCCAGATCAATGTATGTAGAACACTAGGATACACCTATAACCTGAATCTTGATTAAATCAGTGAATCCCAAGTACCCTTTAAGCTGTCACAAATGTGTCGAAAAATCCCAAAAAATACAACCTTTATTTTCAATGCCCTGTGGAGCCCTCCTAAGTGTGTCATACCCCCAAAATGGCATCATCTTATAGCCTAGTCATCTGGGCACCTAAAACCCCCACCAGACTTCTTGATGAGTCATCGCTTCTTCATCAAGAAAACTTTGATTTTCTGAATGCACCCCATTTTGGTCAATATACTTGAATTACCCTGGAGTCACCAAATTTCAAAAGTAACCATAAGATGTCATAAGAGATGTCTCAAACTGTCTGGATTCCAAATTTGACAAAAAAATTCCAATGGGAAGTGTCCCAAATTGCCGAAAAGAAGTGGCCAGTCATGCTCCTCAAAGCTTCCCTCAATTCCCCTTCCCCTAAGGAAACATGATAATCCAATAAAATGTCACAGGCTACATTAGGCCTGGAACCTCTCATTAACAGGAGATGTCTTTGAAATGAGCCACAAATACTTGAATCTCTTTTACATCACAGTTTATTGTCCATATGTTGCATAAAGTCAATCACAGTTCATGAAACCCTTTGAGCATAGCAAATTAAATGCTGAAGCAATAGTGTTTTAAGGGGGCAAAAGCCTCCATTGAACTACAATTGTAATGAATGCCATTTTGAGTGACCACATAGCCCTGAATAAAGTTCAGAAAATACACTTTTTTAGGAAGTCAGAAAATTCTGACCAAAGTTTTACAATGGCCATCTATGAGAAAATTTTTTTTAGTTCTTTGTTTAGTTTTTGAAGTGTCTGGAAGAAGCTATTAGTTGTACTAAGTATTTGAAGGTATATGCTTATTTCTGATACTAAGGAGATCTGACTGATGTAGAGATATTTCAATAATTATGTTTATTTAAAATTTTGAAAACATCAACTTTTTCCTAGAATAAGATAATCAAAATAGCTTCACATCAGTTAGATCTCTTTAGTATCAGAAATAAGCATATACCTTCAAATTGTTAGTACAACTAATAGTTTCTTCCAGACATTTCAAAAACTAAAAAATAATTTCTCATATACAGCCATTATAAAAACTTCGGTTAGAATTTTCTGACATCCTTGAAATAGTTTATTCAGGGTGCCCATCATTAATTAAATGATAAAGTGAATCAAAAATGTTACACATGGCACAAAGTAAAAGGAAATAAATTACCACACATGGCATTTAAATAAATAGCAAAAAAAATGAAACCAAATATTAATGAACCAACAACAAATGGTTACAGGAACTCCCTGTGAACCAAAAACAATAAAACCAAAGTGCAAAATGCAAATACTATACCTGGAATACCAGTGGAAACCACAAATAGGCATTTTGTAGAATTAAAGTTGAACAAATATAAAATATATGTGTATAACAGGTCTGATCAGTGAAAGAACCCAAGAACAACTGAAGAGCCCAGGGGTGGAAGTCACAAGGGGCACCTAAACACTCAATCAGAGCTAATGGGAAATTCCATAAAGAGATAGTGCCTGGATTTGTACATAAAGGGAAGGAACTACAACATTATGCTAATTAGCTACCCTGGAAAAGTACACTGAGGTGGAGCCTTCAAATGGGGTGATTTCTACAACCAATCAGAATGAAACTCTTTTTTATTGTACTAATTATGCTAATTATCCATCCAATGACATTCTAGGATACAAAAGGGACCTGGAAAAGCCTAATACACTGTTGCAAAAGGCTCCTGATAGGCTGGGAATACCCAGTTATGACATCATTTCCCAGAAAGAGGCTGACTGAATGATCATTCCCTTGGGGCAATCAGTATACCATCACAAACCCCCACAAACTGTTGAAATAACAAACTAATTGCAAAATGAGTAATTTGAAGCAGTTTTAGCAGTATAGAGACAGTGTAAGGTCATACTGCAAGGGTACTGTCAATGGTTGCAGTATGAAAGAAAAAGAGAGAGACTATTTGCCATGAGCAGTATTTAGACATTATTTGACACTGTCACACCTAATTTCTATGTCAATTCATTCACAAAAACATCTGGTAAGACATTGCAATCAGGACCCTTGATGTGGTCAGTGCTGAGCTCATATCAGATATCCAGGGCAGATTTTACCACGATAAATTCCCCAGCAATGCTTGATTACTGGTATTCCTTGGTGATGGTACCAGAGAAAGTCAAATCTGACAATATTACAGGAGTTTTTGAATTTTTAAAAAAATTATAACAAATAGCATACAGGAGATGGTAAGGAGATAGTACAGGTGATTGTGTCCTGTCTCCTGTACAATTGCATGTACTATCTCCCGTACCATTTCCTGTGGGAATACCCAACTTATTTTCAAAAAATCCCCCATTCCAATTTGTGATGCTATTTTCCATTGCATTTAAAATTCAGATGAATATTTTAATTCCCTGGTGATTACCTTTTTATAGTGTAATTCCCTGGTGATTAAGAAACATGACACAATCATATCCAATGATATTGCTGGAGGTTTTGAGAAAATATACCAAATAGTGTAGCAATAAAATGTTACCCCAGTGAGTATTGAACCTGGAATTTCAACCATTCAAGTCTAATGCTCTCCTCTCTGAGCTATCAAGGCATGTGTGACTTCTGGTATCCTTAAATTGTCTTCTGTTCCTGCACCACTTCAATCTATGACTTAGATCATTTAGTTAGAACCAATGGGGTATGACAAATAAGATCTTAGATCTCCAACCCTTGAGACTTCAGGTTTGGTGTGCTCACATAGACCGCTGGTACAGTGATGGTTCCTTAAACAGCAAATATCATGAGTTTTGTGAAGGAATATACAGATTTATTTCCTGGAGGGATCTGAAACTGTTTATTTCCTGAAGGGCCAAAGGCCCTGAAGGAAATAAGCTGTTACAGATCACTGAAGGAAATAAATTGTATATTCCTGATCAAAACTCATGATATTAGGTTTATGATGTATTTTTAAATAGGTAAAAATTATGTAATATAAAGGTATTTCCCAAATTAATCCAAAGTAAACAAAATGGAAATCCTTAATGATGTCATAAGAAAGGAGCTCTCTGATTGGCTCATACTCATAATGACATCATCAGAGGGGAAATCCAAGAGTTTCTTCCCTAAAAAATACAGTTTTTAGGGAATAAACAGTTTTATTTGGGGGTCATGTGATGGCTCTTCACCAATGAGAAGTTGTTGTTTTATCAACATACATAATAAACAGCAAATATAGTGATTTTTCTGAACGAATATACTAATTTATTTCCTGAAGGGGTCTGGTGAGTTTATTCCCTGAAGGGCCAGGCCCTGAAGGAAATAAACTCACCACACTCCTGAAGGAAATAAATTGTGTATTCCTGAAGGAAAATCAAAATATTAGGTTTATTATGGGTGCATGCTAAAGAGAAATAAACTCACCAAAGAGAAATAAACTCACCAAAGAGAAATATACTCACCAAAGAAAAAATAAACTCACCAAAGAAAAATAAACTCACCAAAGAGAAATAAACAGAAATATTCTGTGTTAAATATGAATATTTATTAGCATTTAAACCAATAGGAATATGAGAATCTGCCACACTCATAATAAACACAATTTGTATACAAACTACAACCGTCACAACAAAAGGCGATCCAGGTGCAAACAGGTCAAATAATTTCAAATAAACAATTGGTTCCATAACATGCATGAGATAAATAGTAGCGGATCAAGAAACTGGGTGGGGTCGTCAAGAAACATGAAATCTATGTGATTACTTCGAGGTCACCTTTCATCATATAGTTTACATGAGGTGTATCCCCTCTATTACTCACCCTCTTGGATCCGCTAGTAGTCGAACATCTTTGTTATATTTGGGACATTGAAGCGCAGTGAACGGTGTTGAGTTCGAATTCGTCAATTCATGAAATATTACCTGCACTTACCGAAAGCGAATTATTCACAGTAGATCCATTATTACACCAAAATCAAGGAAGATTCGATTTCCTTAAAGTCTAGTTTTCGTTAAATCAACAAGAAAACTTACCAGTTTGCCTGATAGTTTCTTGTTGCAAATTCGTGCAGTTTAAATCCTGTAGACTACATCATGTGCGACTTTTTTTCTCATTTCATGGATACTTTGTGGAAAATGAATAAACTTGTCAAATGTGTGCAGTGCAATAGGGTGAACGTCGCGTTTCAAATTTTATTTGACGTCGAGTTGCCTGGCAATTCTAACGTAACGTCAGGAAGTAAATATCGTACCCATGGATATAATGTAGACGCTGGCCAAATACATTGCCTCGAAGCAATGAATTAAAGGAAGTATAGTCAACTTAATTTCGGAAACAAAGTCAGTGTCGAAGCAAGATGCCTTTGTTACGGTAGCAAACGCGTAAAGTTATGCAATGAACCGAACACCACGCCAAGTTGGAATCAATTCTACATGGGTCTAATTATCTAGTCCACTCTGAAGAATGCTAAGTAGCATTGTGTCGCACTGAACTTGAGTTTGTACTTGGTATCATTTTTAGCTCAATAGATATATTACTAGATGGATGGTTAGGTAGTGAGCCAGATATGTAACTAGATAGATAGCTAGATAGAGATAGATATATCTAGCTGGTGAAATGGATAGTTCGCTAGGGAGAGAGAGATGGACAGATACAGAGACAGGTGGACATAATAGTAAGTAAGTTGCTTAGAATCTCCTGAAATACATTTTAGTTCAAATAATTTTGATTTTGGATGACTTTTTGTTTTGGTGGGAAGATATTTTGGTAACAAAATAAATTTTTTTAAAAAAATTTGAACAAAACATTTGAAAAAAAAAATTCAGTCTGAATTTGTATCAAGCCAAATTTGGTGGTTTTTCTTTGGGGGGGGGGAGGAGAGGGGGTGTCTGGGTCAAAAAATCAAAGTTGCTTAGAATTGTGTTTTGTTTGGTTTTGGAATTTTTGAAATCTGATGAAATTTTTGAAAGTTTGTAAGTGGTGACAAACAAGGCAGCAATGTCCCAAAATGCATTTTACCTCCCCATTAAGAATAACTAGATAAATGGAATTGAACAAGGTTTATTTCAAATCAGATACACCAATTGGAAATTGTTGAACTCCAGGGTTACTTAAATTGCACCCAAAAATTAAAATTATTTCTGAAAACAGAAAATCAAGGTGGTACTCCACTTTAGGTCTTGACTTCAGACTAGGTTAACCAAACACACCTGAAATGTAAATCACTGTGGATACCCAGTATACCACAGTCAATGACTGTTAAGATACAGTCCCTCACCAATCACACCTGAGTGTAAATCACTGTGAATAGATATTATTCATCAGTAAATCACTGTTAAATTCCAGATAATTTAACAGTATATCTCCAATTTATGCGCAACCCATGCCATAAGTCAGTATTGCATCATACATCAGTATAACAGTAATACTCAACTACCCCAAGCATAAAATGGAAAAGAAGCATAGAGACATAGTACTATCACAAATACCGTAAACATACGGCTGGGAATATACAAGTCTATACACAATACAAGTAAAAATTTTAAAATGAGAGAACGATGCGGTAAAACTATAGTACAGTATGCAAATATTATACGAATATATAGTTAAATCGGTTTGGCACAGAACAAGAACAAATAATGTCAATTAATCAAAATCGGTTGTGCACTCTACAGTTGAATAGTGCGTGACATCTTTTTTAGTTTAGGGGATGAATGTTCATTTATCCAATGAAAGCGATCAGTAGTGATCCCTCTCCTTTTCCTGAAGAAATTTATCATCTCTCTACTGGCTTCTTCCATAGCGACAGCACTCTTTGACTGCCCTACTGTACCCATAGATAGAGTTTTCTCATTTCGTGGTTTCAGAGATCTAAAATGTTGTCTGATAAGAAATTCATCATGTTTCTTCACGTTGAACGCAAAACTGGAGTCAATGGACCTCCAATAACAGGCCAGCCCAGCCTTCGTGAGTCTGTCATATGTGACAAGATTCATGTCATCTGTCTGCCAAGGATCACATATTTTTAGAGTTCTCATATTGTCAAATAGTTTAGTAACAGATTCCAAGCAAGCACCAAATCTAGATCTAGATTCTTGTTGAGATGCCCAGAATGAGCTGTGTAGGACTGGCTCAACCCAATATATTTGCGTCGCATCTGGGTTTCTAGATGATTGCGGTAAATCTTTTCTGTGCTTGGTTAGAATTTCATGAAATGATGATGCCAAATATTCCAACCACATACCGTACATGGTTGCTGCACCAAAGCCAGAGTATTGCAGGTATTCGATGATGTCATCATCAAGGATGCAAACAATGTAGTGCGGGAGGTAGGTCTTTTTGTTGATGGCAAAAATCAGCGAATTGATGATGCAGCTTAGCATGTTGGTATTGTTGTCGCTGAATCGACTGCTACAGAAAGGCAACACTTCAAAATGCGTCTTCATGAAGAAAGGGGAGTCCACACCTGCTTTTTTGAAGTATCGTCAGTACGTTTCTGCTACAAAATTGTCACCCAAAATCCACATGTGACGCAGACCCTTCAGGTCCTCTACAACACAGAAAAAGGAATAATGTCAAATTATGATCAAAGTTTGAGATACTTGTAAACAACGTTTGTCTTCCAACGTCCCATATGTTTCACCTCCTCAATTGTATAACAATTGGATTTGATCAGATCAGTTGTTCATCCAGCCCTGTAGCTATGAAAGCCGTACAATGAAGGATCCAGGCCTAAAGACATTAAAATAGATTTCATTAAATTCCTTGTATTCTCAGCAGTAACTGGGCTTCTGTCACTAAAGATAAAGAACTGCTCATCATCTTCAGCATAATCTCCTCTTGCTGCCATATAACTCCTCATGGGTTGAAATGGGCAGAAATTTCTTTTAGTGAAGAAACTGGTCCGATCCAGTCCACTAGATGTGATTTTGATTTTTTGTGCTTTCATTCCCACAGAGTGTGTTTTTGATGATGTTAGTTTCAATTGAATTTTGTCTTTGTTTGTAGCTGCATGAACACTGCAAGCTTTCAAAACATGATCGCTGAGAGTAACTTCACTAACTCTCATCATTCCATACTAGGAAATCGCAAACAAAGCAAGATATAATTTCTGTAAAAAAGGCTGTCCTTCATTTGAAAATTTTCTTATGACTTCAAATAACATAAGTTCAAGCAGACCACATTGGATAGGTAATCTAGTATATACCCTATCGTTTATGATTCTGCAAGCTTTAGTCATGGAACTAAGCAAAATTCTTTAGTCATCCCATTCATAGCCATCATCAACTAGAATTTTCTTTATAGCTGAAACATATGATTTTACAGTTGCAGATTGCATCCAATGTTCAATCTTATACCCAATGAAAAGGGATACTCTATCCTCCCAACGTGTAGGTTTAACGTCTAATTTTATAACAAATTTATTGAATTGTCACCAAATTTGCAAGTAATTTTTCATAGTTGAGTTTCTATTTGACTGGCCTAGCAGTTTCTGAATTATTAACTGCACATTTCTGGTTGAAATCCTAGAAGAGTCTGAAGAACTACTCATGTCAGCATGTTTTCTTGACATCCTACCTGAAAATTCGAAGATAAAATTTCTGAGTTAAACGTTGACAATATACACCTGTGCATCACAGGTCCGTTGTAAACATGAAACATGCTCTATAATGCATGTTGGATTATTTACAAATGCAAATTATTTCCAGTTTGATACAAATGCCGACATCTCATTACGATGCCACACCCACCGTGGATGCTCACGCTTCAATGTTCAAAGGTCGAAATTGTTTCCATGTACTACATGATAACCATGATGAATGGCACCATGATCAAATGTCATGTCAATTTCGTGAATTTATCCTTTTATCCAAATTTTCGTAATAGGCCATATATCATCTGGTATCTGAAGTGGAAATTCATCCATCAGGGGTCCCAAATCATGAAATCTCTTAAAATCAAGTCTTGAAAGTGCATCCGCTTTACCATTATCCTTGGTCCCCACCCACTCTGCGGAGAGATTGACATTATGTTTTAAACATTCTAACACAATCAATCTGATGAGGACCATGCAATTCCTACAGGATGATGAGCTGTTCTTAATCATCTTGCATACACTATCATTGTCGCAATGCAACAAGATTCTGGAATTACCAAACTTCTTGATCCAGAGTAGAACAGCAACTGTCACTGCATAGAGCTCCAGATACTCAATGCTAGGCTGAGCAAGCCTCATCCAGTTACAATCCCATTGTTTATATGTCCATTCCTGGGCACAATATGCCCCAAATCCTTTAGTCAAACTTCCTGAGGCATCTGAATACATGTCAATATCCAAGGCAGAGGTTTCAAAGCAGTCTAAAAAAGGTCTACAGTAGACCAATGGGTCCAAAAGGAATTTCTTCCAGATCTCAAGGTCCATTCTCCATTCATTGCTAACTCTAACATGGTGATGAGGCAGAAGCTTCTTATTAGTGTGCTGACACACACAATAAAGTCTCCTTGTGAAGGCTCTCCCAGGTACTACACACTTGCATAGAAAGTTCAAAAATCCTGTTAACTGCTGTAACTGCAACAAAGTTACCTTCTTGTGCCTCCTGTCTAAGAAAAATTCAATCATCTCTAAAGCCTTTTGTATTTTGTCCACTGGGATACATATCTTCTGACTCACTGTGTCAATTAACAATCCTAAGAAAGTTAGTCGAGTGGTGCCCCAGAAAGTTTTCTCCAATGAGACTGGGAAACATATCCTTTCACAGATCCATAAGAATTCTTGTACTTGACTATCACACATGGCCTTCTTAAGGGCAGCAAAGAAAAAATCATCTAAATAGTTGAATACAGGCTTGTGGGTTCTGAAAGTCACTAGGTGAGCTACAAAATCAGAAAATGCTTGAAAAATGGCACAGCTAATTGATGCCCCAAAAGGGAGACACTTGTCCACAAAATAGTATGTTTTCTTAGATATAGGATGAGTTGCTTTGAGAACTAGAAAGCACCATGAGTTCTTATCCATAGGTATATTTCTGAAAGCCATGGACATATCAGATTTAGCACAGGTACAACCCACTCCTGCCTCAATACACAGCTTGACTGCATCCATGAAATCAGGGTATTGTACAGTACAAAATCTCTCAGGAATCCCTGAGTTTACTGATTCACCATCCTTGGGATAAGATAAGTGGAAAATCAACCTGGTTTTCTTCCCTTTATCCTTAGGGACCAGATCAATTGGTGACTGAATGAAATACTTGTATGGCACCTTCTCAAAAGGCCCTGCATATCTTTTAGCTTTGACTTCTGTCATAACTTTGTTCCAGATTTCTGTGACAGATCCAACCCTTAACTTGAGGTTAGGGGCTAATCTAGTAACTTTCTTGGGACCTCTATATTGTAAAGAAAATCCATTGGTAAAGCCATCCACCAAAAATTTTGAAAGTTTCTTGTTGTAACCAGATTCACTTAGCAGATTCTTGTATACCTTCACATTAACAGGGGTAACAATTTGTTCCAAATCAAAGTTAACATATTCTTCAACCACTGAAACAAATAAAATAAATACAATTAACTGTTAGCTAATTTGAGGATTTACTTTGTAAATCTTCTCTTTTTTCCATTTCCTTGATTATCTTTGTCCTTCTTGTCTAACTTTGCACAATTTACCACCCCATGGGAGGCATCATCACAATAACTGCATCTCTCTATAAATTTACACTTCCTGCCAAATCTACATTTAGCTCCTTTGTTAAAACTCCAACAGTAGTCTAATTTTCTTTTCAATGTTGAACCATTCCCCATGTTATTGTTGTTATTGTTGCCAGGGAAACTTTGTCTCCTGAAAGTTCCTCCCTGAGTTATAGGATTAGTCATTGCAAGGTTCCACATCTGGTTGTAAGTTACTGCCCAGCTTCTTTGTGCGTTGAACTCCATTAATTGTCTGAATGTAATATCGTAATTATACACGTTTTCCCAATTATAGGCTATAGAAGCTGTGTTAATCACAGACACATACTGCCAAATTTCTCTGGCTCTATTTGGATTAACAGTATAATAAATTGTGGCGTACATTCTAAATGCCTGCTCCCACCTTCTGAAACAATTTATCCTATTATTTTTCTTTGCTGGTACCAAATAGGTACTCCCCTCACTTTGGATCCATTCTAATTTAGTTCCATTGCCATTATTTTCGAATGGTTTGTCTTGCGGTAGAAGCTTATCAAGATCAACGTAGTCCCCCTTCTCTATTTTACTTTTCAAACCAGAGTCCACATGGCACGTTAAATGGAAGAAGTCATCATCAGTCAAACCCGTACCAACAGTTTTAGTTTGAATATTGATCTCATTAGATCTATCTGAGTTCAATGAGGTACTAGCTGTTTCCCTGAACATAACTGGGCTTACCTCCACATTTATATCAATGAAATCATGGTTCATACCTGGCAGTTTTTCCACAGCCGCTTTGAATTTTTCCGCTTCAATGACCATTTTGTCTGTTCTTCGTTGTGTAGCCTCCAAATCTGGTGCATTGACACTAGATCTAGGTTGACTCCTCATGTCTGCTCTGCTTTCTTCATGTTTGAGCCTCAGCTGATCTACAAAATTTGAAATTTTTATCATTAGATCACTGTTTTGTTGTGGATTACTTTGGTTCTCACTATCTTTGGTCTTCACGATCAATCCTTTATCCAAATTCAAATCATCACCTGGAGACATTTCCGGCATAACTTTGTTTCTAGCATTATTTTCTGACACTATTTTATTCAGAGCTGGTGCATAAATTGTCGTGTCTGATGGTGATTTTATTACTCGAATGACAGTGTCCTGATGTGATACTACACCTTTTTTAGCAGTGGTATTCTTGGGAGTTAGTGTGGAAATTAGATTCGATCCACTAGTTTCTCCTTTTTGCTGTGCTTCCTGAATACGCTCATCCAACATTTTATTGAACAACTTCCTCAGATGTGGGTTGTTCATAATGTACATTTCATCACTAATTTCTTCAGAAGTATCTCCTAATTCCATATCAGAACTGTCAGGAGTCGCGTTTTGCTTGTGTCTTTGCATATCACTCTTTCTGATCTCTTTACTCGAATTTTGTGCTGATTCACCCATTTCTTCCCTCTGCTCGGTTGACTGCGAGTTGTTCAAAATGCATCCTAAACTGTCTTCCTCATCCAAAACATCGTCTTCATAGTCTAACTCCTCGTCTGAGTTAAGTGAAATCTGAATACTATCATCAAAACAAAAATTAGGGACAACAGGATGTGCAAGGTTTGAATCTGCAGTTTTCTTTTTCACCCAATCTTTCTTCTTTCCATTACTGGATCTAGATCTTTCATTAACAACTCTCTTTTTTGGTTTTCCTTTATGTACCAACTCACACTGAGTTACTACTTGTGCATTATTATTATTACCAGTCTCTAACTTTGTTCCATCCGCAAACTCAATTTGTTTGCGAGCTCTAGAACTACGCCTAACCTGCGTTTCAATTTCTTGTTTATCTTTTTCATGTAACATGGCGACCGGGTTTCCTTGCAACTCTTTGTGCTTGGATTTTTCAACCGTCTTTTTACTTACATCCTTTGCAGAATCTCCTGCAAATTTCCTTTTCTGACCTCCTGGCATGTTGCCCTAACTTTTTTGGACAATAACTGGATCTTTCCAGTGATGTGATTTACCGATAAATCACAATTAAACTTTTCTGTAAAAGATTCCTGGTGTTTCTGAGATTTGAAATAAACAAAGTGGCAGTTACCAGTGAAAATGTCACAAATGACGTAATCCATGCACGTGGAGATTCCCTCCACAAGAATTACACCCTGCTGGCTCATTATTTGGCAATGGTCCAGCAAAACCCATTTTAATTAATTAAAATGATGCTTTGGTTCAAATAATTTTGAATTTGGATGACTTTTTGTTCTGGTAAGAAAACTTTTTGTTGACAAAAGAAGAAAAAATTGAAAAAGAATGCTTACCAGCATTGTGTTGTGCCCTGTGATTTAGTGGGCCAGATAGATATGTAGCTAGATAGTTGAATAGAATGGGTATATCACTAACTAGGCAGAGGTTTTGGACCAAAATTTAATATTTGTTCCAAATCTCCTGAACACATTTTGGTCTTAATATTTGGTGGCTTGTTAGAGTCACCTTAGTGGTTGATTGACGGTTTTTGCCTCAAATTTTTGTCTCATGGTGGGGACCTATGAAGGCCTTTTGTGGCTCAGTGACTGTACATGGGTTGAGGATTCTACTTGGAGGTGGTGGGGACACCTCATCATAACATTATGTAATTGAACTTTTTTGAAGATTATATAACCTAGCATGATGGGGACACAAAAACCTTGTTTTAATGCCCTTGAACCCTTGTGCTATTGTCATGCAAAAAAATGGCATCACCACGCAAAAAATGGCATTGCCACACAAAGGGTGTGAGGGCACGAGACCTCATGCCATTGCTGTGCAAAAAAAATGGCATTACTATGCCAAAAAATGGCATTGCCATGAAAAAAATGGCATCGCTGCACAAAGGGCGCGAGAGCAGGACGCAAGGCCTCATGCCCAAGTATATATACGAGCCACCTGGTGAAACTTTCACTACCTAATATTTTTTTAAATTTGATGAAAAAAAAATTGGACAAAAAAGTTTTAGACAAAATTTTTTTGGGACGAAAAGGTCATTTGTTCAGAATCTCTTGAAACACATTTTGGTTTAAATATTTTTGAAATTTGATTTTAAGAATTTGGACAAAAAATGTTTTTGGGTCTGAATTTATGTCAGGCCAAATCTAGTGTTTTCTCATTGGGGTGGGGGAGGGTCCGGGGTAAAAAAAAATCAAAGTTGCTCAGAATGGCCTGAAACACATTCTCATTTTAGAATTTTTTTGGAAATCCGATGGGTCAATTTACAACTATTTTTTATCTGCACCTGCTGTTGCTTTCTTTCAAACTAGAAAAAAAGTAGAAAGTTTTTTCCAGTCAAATTAACGGTTCTGATTGGGTGAACATATGAAAAACAGCAAGTAATTAATTGATTATGTGAGACTACCATGCAAGTTTTAGCCTTTGTCACCAAGTATTCGGTGCGATTATGCTATTAAACATCGGTGTTTGTAAATCGTCGGCTTGTTTAAAGTGTCATATTGAAACATCTCAGGGGTTCGAAACGATCTGAAACCGGTCATATACATCTTATAAGTGAGAATTTGACACAATTTTTCAATCACGATCATGGCTCAAAAGCACAGAACACTGAGAACAACTATATCCCTGACATTTTATTGGACAACAAATTTCACACACAATCTAGTTTATTTTTTCTCTATTTGGAAGGATTCTGCAGGCAGAATTTTGTTCACGTTCACTCTGGTTGAAACTTTGTTTTTTCGTTGAAATGATCCAGGGGACGAAGCAAGGTATTTTTCGGATGAACTGGGAAGGGTTAATGTATTGGATGTGCCCAAGGTATTGCTTCCAATGAGACCTAACTGCGTGTCAATCTAAAAGTAACCAAATATTACTTTTATTTTAGTCTAAAAGTGGTAAAACATAATGAATAAACTGTTGGATTGAGCGTTTTCCATGTTGATCTGAAAACTGAACAGATTCCAATGGGAAATGAAGACTTACTGCAGTAATGTCAGTTTGAGCTGCTGTGTCAGTCATGTCCCTGTTGCTAGTGCCAGTTTTTGGTTTCGGGAAACCTGTGACAGTTGCAGTGGCATCTGGATCAGACATGTCCCCTCCTTCCTTACCTTGGTTTAGCGCGTAAATCTAAAAAAAATACGAGATAACAATATATTTTTGTTGTTGTACATCTATCTTTGTAGGAAATAGTGCAGTTAATAATCTCTATTGTTGCCTTGAACATTTTCACGAATGCGGTATACTGTGCCTGAATGTAAACTCAACCGATTTGTTGGTTTTCATACAGAGTTATCTTTACTTAAATTATTGCATTGAAGAATTTATTCTCTTGAAAGAAAATGACTACAGGCCTTTGGAATGAATATTAAGCAAATAGTACAAGTCACAGACACGTTGAGATAAACAAAGTCCACAACATACAGGATGTCAGGTCCTTCAGAAGTAGCAATGAAATGTCTAAGAATGAGAAAAGTTTAACGATCACTCAAATACAAATAAATGTTTTCATGTCTGATACACACTGAAAGTTTTAAACTAGAAAAATGAATGAAATATAGGAATATTAGAAATGGACAAGAAAAACAACTTCTATAGACTCTTTTTTCGTGTAACCTTTGTGTTTCTTGTTTCGGAAGATCATGGTCTCGAAACATGAAAATAAAGTTTCTTTTACACCTGTATCAAATGAAAACTTTGTACCTTGTTATAAGAATGAACGTTCCTAGTATTATATTGTTGTATATTGACCAAGTGATATATTTGCTTTCGTTGAAGTGGCTTGGAGCTTTGCGGACGACATAACAAAGATATGTATAATAAGTCCGCAGTAAATGGTCCGCGGTAAATGTAAACGACATTGTAAACGACGTAAACGACGTGTCGTGTCCGCGTAAACGACGGCGCCATCTTGAATAAATGTGTGTGCAGAACTGATTTCATTTCTTTTGTTATATTATAATATGCACCCCACAAGAGGAATACTCCTTCACCTGCGTAAAAAACCAATGGATTCCGGAAACGTCTGTTTCTGTGCCAGTATCTGGACATGTTACTTTTGTATTGGAATTAATTACAGGCAACACTTAACATTTGATTACGTTATTTTTGTGGACCACACACTTTATTTGGATGCATAAAATTAATCTGGTGACCAGTGACATAACTGTGCGGAGGGAAACCGTCTGTTTCTGTTTCTGATCTGTTTCTGTTGAGAAAATTGTCGAGGAAGTTCTGGGTATATATAATTTTTTTATCTGGTATTATCTCAGGACAAAGCTTTTAATTGCTGAGACCTTTCTAAGTAAAAGTGGTTCTTAGTGAGACCTTTCTAGGTAGAAAGTGCTTCCCACCTGAACATTTCTAGGTAGAAAGAGTTTTCCACCAAGATTATACCTGATAAAAAAATTTCAGTTAAGGTTTATCGTAATCAAGTGATTGAAAACGTTACACCGGTTTCACCCCCCATCACCCTGATTATTGCCTTTTAAAAGGAAGACTACATCACATTTCAGTGTATTACAGCAATAGTGATAATTCCCTACCATCCAAAAACTTGTATGTACTTACCCACGTAAACAATAATACCCCAGAAAGTACTTGAGCAATCTTTAAATTTTAGATCAGAAGAGTTAACTCTCCAGATAACTTCTGGAATGCCCAACGCTGTCCAAACTGCGAGATAAGCAACCGAAACGCCCAGAATCGGCAACAAACGTTGGGCAAGCACCTTATCCGAAAGATTTATTTTTCGAGCAGATTTCACTTTGAAAACTATTGATATTCTGCAAATAGAGTAAACAATGTAGACGGAGGTATATTAGGCAAGAAAGAAATCTTTACAGGGTCATTGGTTACTGTTGGAATTATCTCTTGAGAGTGTTTATTAATATGTTAAAGTAACTGAACAGATTCTCAGTTGACCAGTAACATGTTTTTATCAGGCATTATTAGGAATTTATTGCGGCTGTACATCATATGGTACAGGCCAAATTTTATTAAATTTAATCATATAGTGACTGGGATGGAATTACATAAAACTAAAGATCTTAAACAATAGGCAGAGGTACTTTTTTAAGATATCATTTTTTTATCCGTGTGACATTCAACAGTAGCGGATCCAGTGGCCATTTAGAACGTAAGAAACATGAAATCTATGCAGCTGCCTTGGGTGGGAGTGGGATTGTCTCCATTAGCTTCTCTACTCCCTCCCCTGGATCCGCTATAGCGCAGAATAGTAAACAGAAAGCATGTCAAACCTCCACGTTTTGAGTAAAAGTGCTCCATACAGCAATGAAAAACCAATATGTTGCGGCCACACAGAAGCCACGCAAGTGATTTGCGTTGGTTCTGGAAACATGATAAACATCTGAAAAGATCAAAATAACTTGTACTGAGCTAGACCTACACATCTGGCAACCAGTTATTGTGGTCCCTGCCAGTGGATTTATCCGCTAGGGGACCATACTATGATAGACTGTGTGTTGCAAATCTGTGACAAAACATAGAGTGGTCGTGGGTGTCGTGGGGTCATAAAGACAATGACACTGTGTGTGTATAGCGTGGATGTCAGTTTATTGGCAGGGCAACAAGTTGTACATAGCTCGGGTAGGTTTACTGAAGTTCACTGAAGTGCCCGCGAATGGCTGGGGCATACTATATATACTGGTCACCGGTGTGACCTTCACCTTGGTCGGTGGTAGACTCCGACATCCCCTTCTGTTCATATTTTGAATAATGAGCCATTTATTGGCCTTACATTTAACTAAAAAAAAACTTGCCATTTGCCAATTTAAAGTACAGTATCGTGAAA
>JBCAUG010338056.1:0-17061 GCA_038406175.1 Haplosyllis leylae
ACCCTGCTGAACAGATGTGTGTGCGGATCCAGGAGCAGCAGATGCTTTCTTATCGCTTCTCTGCAGATGTGTTTTAATTCCAGCTGAAGATCGCCAAATTTAAGGCAATCAGGAAGTTTTTTAGCGTTAATGGGGCCATCTAGTGTTTCTCCAGCTGCATGTAACAGCCGACAGAGGTCAGCACATCTAGTAGAACCATTATTCTGCTTCACCTGGAGCAACAACGCATTGAACGAATCTCTATCGAATATGTTGATTTTTGTTCCAGATCGCAGAAGAAGTTTGGTACACTCTACATGATCTACCTCCTGTTCTTCACCACGAGATGATCCCCAAGTATCTATGCTCATCAGAGCTGTGCAACCTTCAGAATTCAGTGAATTCACATCAGCTCCTGCTTCTAAAAGGGCCTTCACACAGCTAACCTGGCCGTTAGTTACAGCCTCCATCAAAGGCGTTTCGTTCTGCTGTCCACAGTGTATGTTCACATCAGCTCCGTTTTGTATCAGAAGATCTACACCTTCACTGAAGCCATTAGCTGCTGCTATATAGAGAGCTGAGTCATTGTATTGAGTTGTATTCACATCAACTCCTGCCTGTATCAACAGCTCCAAGCATTTAGCATGGTTATGTGGTGATTTGCTACCTGGGTAGTACCGGGAAGCCTCTATGAGAGGAGAGACTCCACCCTGTGGTACTTTGTTCACATCAGCTCCTGAACGTATCAATAGATCAACTCCGTCATAAAAACCATTTCTAATTGCCACCAAAAGTGCTGTTTCGTTATCTTGATTCAGCGTTAACATCAGCTCCTGCTTTTATCAACAATTCCATTGTATCATAATGGCCTCCCTCTGATGCTTCAAACAGTCCATTTCGTCGCTTGTTTATTTCGTTCACATTGGCTCCTCTTTTCAACAGTAGCTCTACAATATCATTATATCCATAATAAGATGCTAATGAAAGGACTGAACAAAATTCATCGCTTGTGAAGTCAAACTTATCTTCTGATACACCCAGAGGGATATCAATGTTAACATCAGCTCCTGCATGTAGAAGGAGCTCTACGCATCTGATATTGTTGGAGGTCACTGCGGCGTGAAGGGCACTCTTTAAATCTGTGTTTTTTAATGTTCCTTACACATTCACATCAGCTCCAGCATTCAGTAACAGTTCCATACATTCATAATGACCTCCGGAACCTGCCCAAATAAGAGCAGTGTAATCGTCCTTATCCCTATTGTTCACACCAGCTCCCGCCTGGATGAGTCTCTGAAGACCTTCAACATAACCGTTCATAGCAGCTCTCATTAAAGGAGTGAAGGAGGAATAATCATGAGCCCAATTCACATCAGTTCCTGCTTTGAGTAACTTGTCCACACATTTATCATGCCGTATTGCCACAGCATGATGCAACACTTTTTCCTTGATGTTCTCACTCTGTCTGTGATGTCGAGAAATTTTTGCAATCATCACACACACCATCCATTTCCCCAACATTGTCAACTTTGTGTATTAAGGGAAAACTCGAGTGAAAAAAGTGCGGATGGTCTAGGCCAATCACTACTAGACAACAACAAATGTTACCACTAAATGTCTTCATAAATTGTCACATATTCTATTAAACATGAGCGGTGTCATATTTGTGAGTGGATCTCGTCCTAGGCTGGGTTATGAATATTAAGGAGATGCATGATCTTGACATTGGGCTTACAATGTAAACATTCTACATTTTCTCTCCCATTTGGAATGATGCACCCTGACGCCTTGATATTAAAGGTGGGTTGCAGGAACCTAAAACCTAAAGGCTCGTTCACAAGGGAATTCTTTCTACCCCCCCCCCCCCCATAGACGAAAATTATCTCGATTTCAGAGGTTTTACAGTTATCATGCTTAACCTGGAGGGTTGGCGCCCCCTATATGAAGAATCCTAGATCCGCCCCTGGCAACTAGCATCGTAAATGAAAAGATTCTGTACCAATTTTGTGACAGTGTCGGCGCCGGGGCCTCCACAATGGTTGCGGTGTGGTTTTCGCCATCACACAATGTGAACACACTAATGCAACAAACTCATCGCATCAAAAAAGTGCAGTCGCAGCTCCTCGTGTGAACGAGGCTTTATTGGTGAATGTGAAATAAATAACTCACGACGTGCGACTTCTTGTCGGAAAGTCAATAGTGACGAGTTTGTTGAAGATGTTTTCAAGTTGAAGGTTGAAATTGTTAACTCAATTCGACTAATCGCTGACTTGATAAAATTATGAGCTAGACACTCCACAGTAAGATTTGTAAGCAAAAACATTCAGACGCAGATGAGTTTATAATTTTGTTTCTATTTTTATCACTCAACTTGGATATATTTACTACAGGTATATGACATATTTACAAAACCAAAAGTCCGTACAAAGATGACATTAAAACGCCTTCGGGAGTAAAGTTCTCACTGAGTGAAGATTAAGAATTAAAACTCAGGAATTTCTGTCCAGAACAGAAAGATTGTGGTTAATATCAATGTCCGCTGGTGTTGTCGTCAATATCTTCATCAAGTGACATGTCGTACAAAAGATAATCAGTCAGTAAAGAGGGAAGGCCTAGTCTTTGTATGCTGTCGAACAGATGTGTGTGCGGATCCAGATTCAACAGATGTCTTCTGATGGCTTCTCTGCAGATGTATTTCAACTCTAGTTGAACATCATTGAATTTGAGACATTTCGGAATTTTCTCATCAGGGATGCCATCTAGTGTTTCACCTGCAGCAAATAAAAGCCGACAGGTGTCACATGATTTTTCCTCTAGTACAAACGGTTTGGGAATCTCCCTAGTACCATGGTGTAAGGCTATACAGTGTTGTAAAGCATTTTCTGATCGCCTATTTCTAATATTAATTTTAGCCCCACACCGAAGAAGGAGCCTCAAACAATCTAAGCAATCCTCTTCGGTTGTTTCCATAGAAACAAGTATCAATGCTGTGTTACCATAGTCGTTTTCGAAATTCACATTAGCTCCTGCTTTTAATAATAATTCGGCTTTCTTTGACAGGCCTCTAGTTATGGCGGCCCACAAAGGTGTTTCGTTTACCTCGGGACAAAATTTGTTCACATTGGCTCCAGATTGTATCAGTAACTTTACTGCATCTTCACTGTCATCAAAAACATTACCTGAAGCTGTTGTGAGTGCTGAACCTTTAGGCGTTGTTGCATTCACATCAGCTCCTCCATTAATCAACAGCTCCATACACTTTACATAGTGATTGCTGGGTGTATTAGCATTATACTTCCCTACAGCTTCTATCAGTGGTTTACTACCATCCTTAGGCACTTTGTTAACATCAGCCCCTGCTCGTATTAGTAGATCCACTGCTTCATATAAACCATGCAGTGAAGCCATATGAAGTTCAGTGTTGCCTCGACATTCAATGTTAACATCAGCTCCTGCTTCTAACAACAACTCAATGCACTTTTTATGTTCGTTTGTGAATGCACCGTCTTCATTTTCTGGCAGAGCCCTCATCAGTGCAGTGACGCTGTACTTAGGTAGTTTATTCACAACAGCTCCTGCCCGTATCAGAAAATCAACTGCTTCATATAAACCATGTCGAGATGTTAAATGAAGTGCTGTGTTGCGATTATATTCAGCATTAACATCAGACCAGGATCAGGTACTTTGTTCACACCAGCTCCTGCTTGACTGGGTATTTTTATTGTTCCATTAACCCTGTTTAATGCAGCTGAAGAAAGGCTTAAATCCCAACTGTCTTGATTCACATTAGCCCCTGCATTCAGCAGCAGTTCAATGCATTCTTCGTGTCCTTTGAGCGATGCTAACACAAGTGCCGTAACGTCCTCTTCATTTTTTCTGTTCACCAGCTCCTGCCTGTATAAGTATGTCGACACCCTTGACATAACCGCTCTTAGCAGCTCTCATTAAAGGAGTGTACCAGGAATAATCTAAACGATCCACATCCGCTCCAGCTTTGAGGAATGTCTCCAGAAACTTATCATGCTTAGACTTCAGGGTAAAATCACAGATCAAATCCAGCATGGGTTCTTTGCTGTTTTCGCCTGACCTACTATTTGCCATGTAGCTTCTACATTCCTTACACAGTTGCTCATATACCTTCTCCATCGCCTTTTACAATGAATTAAATGTTTTCTTTAATGTTAATCTTACTAGTTAGCCCTGAACCATGTGAATGATAATAAGGGCTGGGTTGGTATATAGGTCACTTCTCTAAATTTAGGTCTTAATCAGACACGTCATCACAAATAATACAAAATTTGAACACAAAATATAAAATTGAACACTTCAAAATATTCATTAGCAACAAACCTCAATTACAGAATTACAACAAGAAGTCCTCCTACTTAAAGCAAGAGGCAAACCGCCCGCCGTGTTGCAAGTGCTCGCTCTGCTGTCCTATCCGGGGGTGGGGGGGTGCTCCGCCATCCTGCCATGGCCACCGGGGCGGGGGCGGGGGGTACTCCAGTCCTGGCTATGGGGGGGGGGGGTACCCCAAAATTGTCTCAAGCCTAACATCATTTAATGAAGACGGCAGATGAAGCTGTAAAATCCTGTAGAACAGATGTCTGTGCAGATCCAGATGCAGCAGATTTTTCCTTATGTTCTCCTGCAGATGTTTCCTTATGTTCTTCCTGCAGATATTTGTCAATTTCAACAAGAGATATTTTCTGATTGCTTCTCTGCAGATGTGTTTTATTAATTAACCCCAACTGAAGATTATCAAATTTGAAACAATGAAGTTTTTTTAATAGCATCTCATCGCAGAAGCTCAACTATCAACACAGTTTTGGGTGACTTTTCGGACTTCTGTGTCCTCAAATAACTGTTTCTGCGGCACGATAGTAAAAGTTGCAGTGCTTCTTATTGTTCCAGACTAACGTTGTAAAGCAGGAACTTCGTCAGCGAAGACGGAAGTCCAAGCTGAGGAATTCTATCAAACAGATGTGTGTGCGGATCCAGATTCAGCAGATGTTTTCTGATTGTCTCTCTGCACATATGTTTCAGATTGAACTGTGAAGCTTCAAACCTCAGACAATCAGGCAATTTTGCCGCATCCGTGGGGCCATCTAGTGTTTCTCCCGCAGCATAAAGCAGCAGACAGAGGTCATCACTTCCGGTAGAACTGTTGTACAACGATATCTGGTGATGTAAAGCGTTACGAGAATCTCTGTTTAAAATGTTGATTTTCGCTCCAGATCGAAGAAGAAGTTTTGCACATTCTACAAAATCCACTTTCTCCATGACGAGGTCTTCAACCCAACTGGTGATAGACATCAGAGCTGTGCAACCTTTAGAATTCAGTGAATTCACATCAGCTCCTGCATCTAGCAGAGCCTTTACACAGCTAACCTGGCCGTTAGCTACAGCCTCCATCAAAGGAGTTTCATTCTGCCGTCTACAGTGTATGTTCACATCAGCTCCGTTTTGTATCAGAAGATCTACACCTTCACTGAAACCATAAGCTACTGCTATATAGAGGGCTGAGACTGTGTCTCGAATCGTCGCATTCACATCAGCTCCTGCCTGTATCAACAGCTCCAAACATTTTAAATAATGACTCGGAGGTGCACCGCTACTTGTGTGACAGCCTGAAGCCTGCACCAAGGGAGAGTTCGCATAAGCAGGTACTTTGTTCACATCAGCTCCTGAACGTATCAATAAATCAACTCCTTCATAAAAGCCACTGCCTGCTGCCTCAGAAAGTGCTGTTTGGCATTGTCCAAAAATTACACATTCAGCGTTAACATCAGCTCCTGCTTTGATTAACAGTTCCATTGTATCGTAATGGCGTCTCTTGCATGCTTCAAGCAGACCTGTTCCTCTTCTGTATGTTTCATTCACATTGGCTCCTCTTTTCAACAGTAGCTCTACAATATCATTATTTCCATGGCAACATGCCGATGACAGCACTGATGATAATCCACCGAAACTGAATTTAATATTAGTTTCTGGTGTGTCGTAAGAAGTGTCGATGTTAACATCAGCTCCCGAATTTATAAGCAGCTCTACACATCTGACATTTTGGGAGTTAATCGCTGCATGAAGAGCAGTCTCATAATTTGTGTTTGCTGATGTTCCTTGTGCTTTAACATCGGCTCCTGCATTCAGTAGCAGTTCCATACATTGGTAATGACCTCCGAATCCTGCCCAAATAAGAGCAGTATAGTCGTCCTTATCCCTTTTGTTCACATCAGCTCCTGCCTGGATGAGTCTGTGAACACCATTAATATAACCATCCTTAGCAGCTCTCATCAAAGGAGTGAAGGAGGAATCATCAGCCCAATTCACATCAGCTCCTGCTTTGAGTAACTCCTCTGCACATTTATCATGTTGAATTACCACTTTGATGTCCTCAGTTTGCGTTCTTCGGTATTTTCTGCAATCATTACAAAGGCGATCCATCCCTGGAACTATTCGCCTTTTCCAGCCTGCAGATTTCCGTTTCCGGTATAAACTTCGACTGATTTCAGTTTTCGTTTGCAGAGATCGTTATGGACACTGCCACGTCATCTAACGTTCCAGATCGACTGTTGTCTAAACTGGGTCAATGCTCCAGATAATGCTCTTTTCACTGGGACTGTTTACGGCTGCGAAGTGTGTTAAAATCCGTGTTGGATGTTGGGGTCGCCATTTTGACAGGTGGTCAGTGTCGCAAGAAATGTTGGTTTGGATACGCTTGATTAGCCCAGTCACGGTTATTTGAACTGGGGGCTCGGTGACACACAGTGCTTGCTACTTAGTTCAAAATCTTCAATTGCGATGCTGGTTGCCAGGGGCCGATCTAGGATTCTTTACAGGGGAAGCGCCAACCCTCCAGGAGGATGAAGGGCGCCTCCAGCATATGATTTTACAGATTTGTCTGAAAAATCTCAATGGAAAATTTGCTCCCGAAAGGAGGGGGGAAGGTTTGCATGGGCCAATAGTTGCGGTGTGTTTTTCACAATCACACAAAATGTGAACACCTCAGAGATAAATGCAACGAACTCATCGCAGCAAAAAAGCGCAGTCGCATCTCTATGTGCGAACGACATCTCTACATGTGTAAGTAAAAATAAATCATTAGTCATGAAACAACGTCCAAAAACGAGTTTATTACATACTACATACTATTATATTTTTAACGCTCAACTTGAATATTTACTACAGACATGTTGCTGGTATGTTTCTTTAGTATTTTGAACTCATTACCAAAAATAATCGCACAGTTAAGGTTTAAGTTACATGCTTGTGGTTTTGAATAGATCTGTACTCAAAAGTTTACTGTCCGCAACTGGTGTCGTCAATATCATCCAGTGACAGGTCGTACAAAAGATAATCAGTCAGTAAAGAAGGCAATCCTAACCTGGGAACCCTGCCGAACAGATGTGTGTGTGGATCAACGCTCAGCAGATGTTTTCTAATCGCCTCTCTACAGATGTGTTTTAGTTCCAGTTGAACGTCTCTAAATTTGAGGCAATCGGGAATTTTCTCATCAGGAACACCATCTAGTGTTTCACCTGCAGCAAACAAGAGCCGACAAATGTCATTTGATTTTGTACCACAATAGTCTGCTATTAAATGTTGTGAAGTGTTTACTAATCGGAAATCTCTATTGTTAATTCTCGCTCCAGAGCGAAGAATGAGTTTCGCGCAACGAAAACAATTCATCCAGCATTCATTTCTAAAATTAAAGGGTCTTTTAAATGAAACAGCCATTAACGCGGTGTAGCCATCAAAATTGACTAAATTCACATCAGCTCCTTCTTTGATTAATAATTCTGTTGTTTGTGGAAATCCATAAGCCGTGGCTATCATTAAAGGCATCTTATCGTTTTCAGGGCACACTTTGTTCACATCAGCTCCTGATTGTATCAATAGCTGTACACCTGCATCAAAACCATTGCCCGCAGCTGCAGTGAGTGCTGAACCATCAGGAGTCGACATGTTCACATCACCTCCTGCCTGAATCAATAACTCCAAACATTTCATGATATTATTGACAGGTTGATCCCATACTGAAGAAGCTGCTACTATAGCAGTGCTTCGGTCCTTAAATACTTTGTTCACATCAGCTCCTGCTCGTATCAGTAGATTCACTGCTTCATGAAAACCATGGTCTAACGCCCATTGAAGTGCTGTGTAATCTGACCATTCAGTATTAACATCAGCTCCTGCCTCTAACAAAAACTTAATGCAATTTTCACGTTTGCTGGTATCACCCTGATAATGCTGTAAAGTCTCCATCAGTGCAGTCATACCATTCTTGGATACTCTGTTCACATCAGCTCCTGCTTCTATAAGTACTTTCACTGCTTCATCCAACCCGTCTGCTGCAGCTAAACAAAGGGCAGTGACCCCTTTATGTTCATGACTTGATTCGTAGCCTTCTTTGTTCACATCGGCTCCTGCCTTTATGAGTAGCTTTATACGCGTAATATTTTTCGAACCCACTGCAGAATGAAGAACAGTAACATGCTCACACGGTCCATCTGTCAGTGCATTAACATCGGCTCCAGCATTCAGTAACAATTCAATGCATCTGTCCGGTCCTTCAAATCCTGCTTTTCGGTTCCCACCAGTTTCTATTTCAACGGTTTTGGAATCCACTGCACCATGAAGAGCAGTGACATGCTTGTATCGGCCGCTTGTGAGTGCGTTAACATCGGCTCCTGCATCCAACAGCAGTTCAACACATTCGTCATGTCCTTCATGTGCAGCTGCAATCAGCGCCGTTTTATTATCCTTGCTTCTTCTGTTCACATCAGCTCCTGCTTGGATCAGTCTCTCAACACCATGAACATAGCCCTCGCTGGCGGCTCTTAATAAAGCGCTGAAACAGGAATCATCAGCACAATTCACATCAGCTCCTGCTTGAAGTAACGCCTCCAAACAATTGTCGTGTTTCATCAATCTCACCGTAAAATGCAGCATGGTTTCTTTGTTTTCGTCTAAACCAGTAACTGAACCAACAATTGAAATGTAGCTTCTACATCCCTCACACAACTGTTCAAATACCTGATCCATCACTTTTCGCGAGTAATTCAATGTTTTCTTTACTTTAAATAATTTTCTTTGTCCATACTAATCGAACAAAGATTGGGTGTCGCTTATTTGAGAAATAGGTCACTGCTCTAGATAGAAGTCTTAATCAGACATGTTATCACAAAGTATAGTAGATAAGTAGGTTCAAATAAAGATGCGTTTATTATATTTTATTTTTATCACTCAGCATGGACATTTACTACACCTACATTACAATTATTATTCTTCATGCCCAGAAGTCAGTTCAATATTGTCAAGCAATTCGACTTGCAGTTTCAATTCCGAAGCAATGAATTAAGGGAAATTTAGTCAACTTCATTTGTTAAGCGAAGTCAATGTCGAAGTAGGATGTCCTCATTGAGATAACATGTTCATGTAAGGTTGCCCAATGACCCGAAACCGTGCTTTCCAAGTTGGCTATTTTTCCCTATATTGATTGAGTCGATGCTGACCGCCGTAAAATTAGATACTAGATCAATACACAACTTGAATATCTATTGAAACTAAATTCTACGTTGCACAACGTGTTATAAATCGTGTGATAAATGGCACTTTACGAATCTGAACACGAATATACAGTATTACGAACGTGCAGTGAAAATACAAATCAGAACAAAATGGGAACAAACACTTTTCTGCAAAACATGCTTTCTAATCAAGAGAATCGATTTAATTTTTGCATGCACTTTCTACGTTCGATTCCGCTTACAACAAGTTCGGTTACAAATCATTGGCACACAAACACACTTTTAAAATGAGCATCAATATCATGAACAGCAATGTTAAAAAAGTTCGGCTGCACCGAGTAACCGTATCTATCTATCTGTCTGTGTGTCTAATCTAATCTAATCTAATCTGTCTATCTATCTAACGAACTAAACGTGCATTAGACGCATTTGCGAAAAATGAGACCGTACAGAAACGTATCTGCTTAGAATGAAGACGAAGATTACATGAACTCGTTTACTAATACTGTACATAAAACAAATTTCACTCAGCGTAGACAGTTCAGACTGATGAAATCTTCCTGAACAGAGCCTCTGTTCGCTATTCTGTCCGCTACCGAGTACAGTTTGTTGATCCTCACATTAAAAAAATTTAACTATAACATATTGAAGGTGAAGTTTGCTGTGAGTTCCTGGCAATGCGTTGATGTTTTCGTCAACTTTACTACTTCACATCAATTCCACAACCCTCGCGCATTAGATATCTTCGTATTGTTTTTCTACACAGCTTCTTCAGACCAATTTTCAAGTAAATAATCAGGTACTGTTAAAACATTCCTTGATCTTGTTTATCTAGGAATTTCTTCGTAAGAGTAGCTCAACACAAAGATGATTTTAAGGTCCGTAGATAGTCACAGGAACTTTTGTCGTTGTTGTTTTCGTCACCTTCATTCATTCTCATCAATTCTTTTGTCCTCCTGCTTGTCATTGTCCATGTTACTATCTTCGTCATTTTTCTCGCCATTATCACTGTGTCTGCTGCTGTTGTCATCAGTATCATCATCCAGTGACAGGTCGTACAAAAGATAATCAGTCAACAAAGCAGGCAATCCTAGTCTGGGCACCCTGCTGAACAAATGTGTGTGCGGATCGAGACTCAGTAGATGTTTTCTGATCACCTCTCTGCAGATGTGTTTTAAATCCAGTTTAACATCATGGAATTTGAGACAGTCCGGAATTTCCTCATCAGCGATGTCATTTAGTGTTTCTCCTGCAGCAAACAAAAAACGACAGAGATCATCCTTTACATCAAACAAGTTCTCCTCATCAAGATGTCGCAAAGCGTTTCCGAATCTTGAATTTCCCATGTTAATTTTTGCTCCAGACCGAAGGAGTTGTGCACAACGGCAACACTCCCTCACTTCGTCATCTCGCACAGCAACATGATTCAATGCTGTATTTCCCTCGGAGTCTACAAAATTCACATCAGCTCCTGCTTGTATCAATAACTTCAAGCATTTTATTGTATCGACCGGTTCATCCCTCTCACTCTCTCCTGAAGCTTCTATCAGTGGTGTACTACGGTACTCAGACACTTTGTTCACATCAGCTCCTGCTCGTATTAGTAGATCCACTGTTTCATGTAAACCATGTCGTGAAGCTACATGAAGTGCTGTGTCGCCCTTACATTCAATGTTAACATCAGCTCCTGCTGCTAATAACAACTCAATGCACTTTTGAGCATCGTCTGTGAACGCATCGTTTTCATTTTCTGGTAGAGCTGTCATCAGTGCAGTGAAACCACTCTTGGGTATTTTGTTGACATCAGCTCCTGCTTGTATCAGCTGATCGACTGCTTCATATAAACCATGTCGTGAAGCCAAATGAAGCGCTGTGTCTCCTGTACATTCAATGTTAACATTAGCTCCTGCTTCTAACAACAACTCAATGCACTTTTTAGGTTTCTCTGTGAATTCATCAGTATCCGCGCAAAAATATAAAGCCGCCATCAGTGGAGAGAAATCGTTCTCAGGTGCTATATTCACATCGGCTCCTGCCTCTATCAGAAGATCTACCGCTTCAAAGAATCCATTGTCTGTCGCTAAATAAAGAGCTGTGACTCCAGTGTGATTAAGTGAATCCGTACCTACAACAATTGCAAAATAATTTTAGTTTAACACAATTAAATTGTCTTTTGGACATTTCAGTGCCATGGTGGGTGGTGCCAGGGCCTCAAAATTCTTCATTGTTATGCCGGCTTCGGGAAAATTGGCTAAATAATACGTTGGCACACCCCGTCTATGAAATTCTCGATCAACGACTGTCATCAGGTTTTTATTAATCTTTAAAATAGAATTTACCTTCTTTGTTCACATCGGCTCCTTCCTCTAAAAGCAACTCCAGGCATTTTTCGTTTTTTGAGAGCACGGCAGTGTGTAAAGCAGTTAACTTTTAATGGTCTGTTTAAATACGCAGAAACTTACTTTTTCAGAAAACAATGCCATGGCTCAAGACGTTCTGGCCGAAGCAGGTCAAAAAATGAGATGCTCAGATTTCACGGCAGAATGCAGCAACATTGTTCCTTTGCTTTCGTTTGAATCATTCGCTGAGTGAATTTGACATTCCTCGCAAAGTTGTTCAGATATCGATGTCTGCTGCATACTTAAGCGATTCCTTCGAGTTTTGTGTCACGAGTCTGACTCTATAATATGAGCGATAATAAAAGTTGCGCTTGAACGGGAAATAGGTCAGTGCTCTAGATTAAGGTAAAATCTAGAATGCCATCACAAATAAATAAACTGATCAAAAAAGAAAAGTGCAATTATCGATGATTCGAATCCCATCGAGTTCCCTTTATTCACTTGAGATTAAATTCTTGTGTTCACCAGTTTTCCAATAATCATTTTTTCATTCAAAATGAATTTTACTAACATTTTTCACTATAAAGAATTTATTGTACATCAAGAAAGTCAAAAACTATGTAAGCGGCCTACATTGCTACAAAAAATAATAAATTAAAATTACATAATAAAAAATGGTACAATGACCCGTAATAGAAAGATACACACAGGACGCTAACGGTATAAAGCGATAAAACTTCCGAATCTATCAAAACAATATGCCAACGAATAGTGGAAAATATATATCCCTTGCTTTGTAATAAAAGCGCGCATTGCTCAAAATACAAAAAAAAAAAAAAAAAAAAACAATAAAAACAACAAAAACATTATTTTTCACCCTGCTGAAACTTTTTGAAACTCTCGATGTCAATTTTCAAAATACAAAAAAAAAACAACAATATTTTTCACCCTGCTGAAACTTTTTGAAACCCTCGATGTCAATTTTCAAAATACAAAAAAAAACAAAGAAACAAAAAACAACATTTTTCACCCTGCTGAAACTGTTTAAACCCTCGATTACATTTATACCCAGAAGTTGGCTCCCTATTGCCAAGCAAATCGACTGGCAGTTTCAATTTGTGCTGAGTGCCGTAAGATTACATACTATTCACAACCTGAATATCCGCTGAATTCTACTCGTGTGTTAAATGATGCTTTACGAATTTAAACACGAATATATTGCGAGCGTGCAGTGAAAATACAAATTGCAACAAAAACATTCTTGTGTACTTTCAAATGAACAGAACAGATTTAATATTTGCATGTACTTCTGTACTGGGTTCCGCATAAGAGATCAGTTGCTAACTTTCGACATTTATTACCAGAGTTTTATTGAATGCCTTTACCTCAATCACGTGGCTGCTTAACGCATTCCTGCCATTTTTATTAAGCTTGTTTATCTTCATACAGTAATTCTTCTTAAGACTTAACTGAACACGGTGATGTTTTAAAGGTCCACAGATACTCCCGGTAGCTTTTGTCGCTGTTGTTTTCGTCACCATCATTCATTCTATTACATTCTTGCGTCCTCCGGCTTGTTATTACTATCCTCGCCAATGTTCTCGTTATTGTCATTCTGTCCGCCGCTGTTGTCATCAATATCATCATCAAGTAACATGTACAGAAGATTATTACGAACGCATTTACAAATGCAATTTACAAATGAAAGTCCTCCGGCGTGAACACAAGAGGCATACCGACCGCTGTGTAGCAAGTGCTCACTCTGCTGTCCTATCCCGAGGGTGGGGGTGCCAGCTGGGGTACCTACCCTGGCTGTGGGACCCCGCCGGACAGACACCCTGGCTTGTGTATGATCTGAGTAACCTCCCGCCCCTGTGGACAGACAGACTCACGCCTGTGAAAACATGACCTTTCCCGTCGTACTACGCAAGCGGGCGGTAATAATGAAATAATTTTTCACTAAGTAAAGAAAGACAGTTCAAACTGGGGAATTTCTATACAGAACACGCTACCGATCACAATTTATTAATCCCAACACTAAAGTAAATAAAACTTTAACAACTTTAACATATTGAAGCTTACGTTTGCCTATGAGCTGCCAGCACTGCGTTCATGTTTTGCTCAACTTTATACTGCTTCTCATCAATTCCACTACTCTTGTCCAGCAGCTATTGTTTCTCAACCCAGGTTATTAAGACGAAGTTTCAAATCCTCAAACAGTAAATAATAAGGTAATGAACCTCCAGCAAAAATATTATCATCTATTATCTCTCCAGCAGCATATAGTAATATAACCATGGTTTTATTTGGTGCATTTGCTTCAATCACGTGACTGGTTAAAGCATTCCTGCCATTTCTATTAATTTTAACTGAACACAGTGAATGGTTGAAAGTTCCAGATACTCACAGCAGCTTTTTTTCGTTGTTGTTTTCGTCACCTTCATTCATTCTCATCAATTCTTGTGTCTTGCTTGTCATTACTATCCTCGTCAATGTTCTCGTTATTGTCATTCTGTCTGCCGCTGTTGTCATTAATATCATCATCAAGTGACTGGTAGAACAGAAGATAGGTACTGAGTAATGAAGGAAGTCCTAGCTCAGGTACTCGGTCAAACAGGTGTGTGTGTGGATCCACTTTCAGCAGATGATTTCTGATGGTTTCTCTGCAGATGTGTTTCAGATCCAGTTGAACATATCTAAATTTAAGGCAAATCCGGAATTTTCTCATCAGAGATGCCATCTAGTGTTTCACCTGCTGCATAAAGCAGCAGATAGAGTCTACAAAATTCACATCAGCTCCTGCCCGTATAAGTAGCTGTATTATTTCAATATCACCACCACGATGGACAACTGCTGTGAGTGCTGAATCATAACGATTTATTACGTTCACATCAGCTCCTGCTTCTATTAACGACTTCAACTCTTAAGTGCACCCACATGTGCATTCCAATCACAGTTTCTTGAAGCATGCATTAGTGGTGTTTCACCATTCTCAGGCACTTTGTTCACATCAGCTCCTGTTCGTATCAGTAGATCGACTGCTTCATGTAAACCATGATCTAGCGCCAAATTTAGTGCTGTGAAGCAGCCCTGACATTCAATGTTAACATCAGCTCCTGCTTTTAACAACAACTCAATACACCTTTTGAGTTTGTTCGCATCAATTCTATCACCATTTTCAAAAGATGCCGCGTGTGAAGTTGTACCATCTTCATGTCCAAGTCTTGGGATTCTCCCAAAAAGATGTTCATGTGGATCGAGACTCAGCAGATGTTTTCTAATCGCTTCTCTGCAGATGTGTTTCAGATTCAGCTGAAGATTGTTGAATTTGAGACAATCCGGCATTTTCTCATCAGAGATGCCATATAGTGTTTCACCTGCAGCAAACAAAATCCGACATCAAAGCGATAATTATCCACACCTTTGGGAAATAGTACCAGTAAGAAATGCAAACCGTTTCGTGAAATTGAGGTTTTGATGTTAATTTTCGCTCCCGACTGAAGAAGAATTCTTGCACATCCGAAACAGTCCACTTCGTTTTCATAAAGTTCATCCTCCCACACAGGCGGTGTTCGTATGGAAACACCCGTTAGTGCTGCGTGACCATCAGAACTGGATAAATTCACATCAGCTCCTGCTTCTAATAATAACTTTGTTATGATAATCAAACCCCCAGATGCAGCCGCCATCAAAGGTGTTTCGTCTAAATCATCACAAAGTATGACACCATCATTACACGTATTTTATTCTCAACATCTGCTTTTTTGTGGATCCACTACTTCATAAAAACAAAGTTGCAATGTCAAAGTAAATGCTGTAATATATATAATCCACCAATCAGCGTTAACATCATCTCCTGCTTCTAACAATACCCCGACGCACTTTCAGTCTGTCACAATTTTTAAAGATTCGTGAGAGGTGTTGGGGGGGGGGACAACATGGAGATGGGACCCCGTGTTCCATTCACACCACGGACCAACTTTTTTTAAAATTAAGGCAAAATCGTCAGAAGCATCAGTGCACACGAATACCACAGTAAACTAAAACCGATGCAAGTTCTATCTAGTCTTCGTGTAATTAGGTGACCAAGCACCATGGTGCACAGCCTACTGTTTTCATCAGGGGGAGGGGGGTATCAACATGGAGAAGAGGCCCCGGGTTCCGTCCGTCCGACGGACCAAATGTTTTTTTTATTACAGGCAAAATCATTCGAACCCTCAATGCGCACGAATACCATGGTACAACTTAGGCTGTAAAACCGATGCAGTAATTTCTAATCTTCACGTAATTACCAGGTAACCGATCAGAGTCTACTGTTGGTTTAACGGTTCCATTTTTTCCCGAAACGTTAATAATTGTGAACGTTATTTGTTTACTGTGCAAAGTATGAACGATATCAAAAGACAAATAATTACGTATTTTTATTGGGTTCAAACTATGAGATGGTTCTTTTATTCCAGATTTGTCACAACAAATACGTTTTGCACACGTGTATTTGCACGACTGGTGCAAAGTCGTTACCAGTCAAGTACAATTCACTGTCAATCGTAATCGCCACCCCAACAATTTAAAGGCACTCGGAAGTCTCCATTGTAAAACAAGAGGCAGATCCAGGATTTCCTAGGGGATTTTCCAACCTCGGGGGGGGACAACTATTTAACCAATTATTTCCTCGAAACCTGCATGAAATTAAAGATTTTTTGTCCGGATAGGGGGGGTGTCCCCTGCGCCCCCTAGATTCGTCAATAAAAAGGAACATGCGGAACAAAAGTAATGTCGGTTCAGACAATGATCGGTTTATTTTTATTCCATCGGTTAATCTCATTCATAACTCGCGTACATTTTTAACAGATCTTTGACAATGAATACCAGTCCGTTACAATCAACATTTGATAACAACTCTCAGCATTTTTAAGTGAAATTCAAGTTTTGATTTTTTCTTGGCACTATGAAATTTGATATGTACACACAACTGGAATAGATAGATTTATGCTAATTTTCGTTACAAAGGTAAAATACGCTTTACGCCACTGAATAAAGAATACACACTGGGTCCCACTTAGAACGATCGAACTTAGAACAGATGTAACAGAAACTGTTCGTTTTATTTGTGTTCGTGGCGACCAACCTGATTACCGTCAGCGACGTTACGACGGTAAGATACTGTTTTCACGGGGGAGAAGGGGGCGGGGGGGGGGGGGGGGACTGAGATC
>JBCAUG010338167.1:0-17060 GCA_038406175.1 Haplosyllis leylae
ATTTATTTCAGATGAATTATTCTTCTGCCTAACATTCCCTAAATGTAATTTAGACATTTGTACTGTGTTATTTTTAAATGCTCTAAATAACACAATATTTATATACAAATGCCTAGTGACATGTGACCTACTTAGTGTAGCTGAGCATCACTCCTGCTAGGTGGCTTGGCAGGCAAAATCAGCTAGCTGCTCTGTCTGTATGTTTTATCGTCTGTGGAGCTAACTACCCATTTGGTTGGATGAGATGTCTTTTTCTGTCCAGTTAGCTATCTATCCATCTAGTGATAAATCTGTTTAGTTATTGAGCTATCTGTTAAGGTATCCATCTGGTGGCCATCTACATAGTTAATGATGTACCAAACCCCCTGATAAACACCAGATTTGGCTTGACACAAATTCAAACCAAATTATTTTCTTGGGAAGACCCACCCACCCAAATGAGATAACAGCAGATTTGGCTTTGATAAAAATTTAGACTGAAAATTTTTTCTCAGGACTTCCCACCTACCCAAAACACTTACAAACAAGAAAGTCCTCCTGCATGAACGCAAGAGGCATACCGCCAGTGCTCGCTCTGCTGTCCTATCCTCCCCAGAAAGGACATGGGATCAGTGGAAGTATTATGGGATGGAGATGGGGTACCCCCCTATTAACAGACAGACACCTGTGAAAACATAACATCCCGGTACGCGGTACAAAGTCATGCAGTGCGACGCATTGCTGATCTGCATTCTTGTTTCGTGGAAAGTTGTCACGGCCTAACTTGTCTACACAAAACTGGTGCAGTTCCGATGCATTTAATAATTTTCTGAGGCTTTTACATCTACTATCTTTTGTAGCTTCTTGAAGGGTAGCAACTAAAAGTGCTTTCCTTATGTGCTTTCAGTAATCTCATTACCGAGCTGATCACTTATATTCCAGAACCTACTTATAGATGCATTAAGACTCGATATGCATTCATGTGATTTAATGAGACTGTGTGGTCCAACCATCGGAAAACAGATCATCCAAATTCAACACCAAGGGGTCACTTGGTGGTTTGATATTAGGAATTATGCTTCACTGTTCCAGTGTAACATGCGAAAACAAAATAATGATGCGCAAAATTATTCTGAGTAACATAATTATACCTGTAATAGTGAGATTGGCCGGCTACCACCTACTCTTATATCACTCAATCACATGCCTGAAGCCTAACTAGAACTTGCCAGATTTTTTCTTGTTCAGACCTGCCAATACAACATAGAAGTCCGATGTACTTGCTATTAATGCTACATGTGCAGATGTTGGGAGGTTATTCTCTGTTCTGAAGGATTCAAGAAAACTTTTGTCAATATAGATATTCCATGACAACTCCATTGACAACATGAAAGTAGTTTGCAGCTGAGAAGTAGAGGCTTCGTTCATAAGCTATGCCAGAAGGCTTTACCTGATTTAGTAATGATGTTTTTGGAAATTTTGGTTTGTTTACCTGAAAAATGCTTTGTGAATTGTTGTCCTTATCACATTTTCTAGTTCAGTGTTCGTTGAATCGTTTCGGGCTCGACGTGCGTTTGGCCAAAGTCTGACTATGATTTGTAGATGTTCAATTAACAACGCGGCTGTTGAGAGTGTTCTAAATCTTCTTGACTTCATAATCCACCACTCAATCATTCACCACAACTGTTCTAGCAAAAGGTCCAAACGGAAAGTTTTCCCGACGGCAAAGAAACGTCTGGTTCCCTTTCTGTTTTGTCATCCAATAACACCGCCATATTTGTATGTGTGGAATCCGAGTTAGGGAACGTTTACACTGAGCGTCAGTGTCAACGCAGAATCAACACTGCCATGATGGTAGCGATACAGCTCTCATTGAAAGCAATGCAGTCGCTCCAGAATTGGTTGCAACCCTATTCTGGAGTAACTCCCATTTGTTTTCAATAAGACCAATATTGCAAGCATCATCGCAGAGTTGACTCTGGGTTGACGCAGACGCTCAATGTAAACGGGCCCGTAAGCTGTGTCCTCAACCAGCGTCTGCGTTGACGCATTGACGCTGTGGAATTGGTCCAAAACCCAATTGAATTTTGACGCTAGTGTTAACGCTGGCGCTTGGTGTGAATGTTGCAATTGAAAACAGTCAACGCATATTCTTTCCAAGCGACAGCGGTTACGTTGGGTGTGAAGAACCCTTACGCGTAATGGAAAAAAATTAATAGAAAAACACTTTGTTAATTGAGTTTTTCTATTCAGATGCACAGTAACTTTCTTTACTAAGTTACCATGCGTTGATTTCGGATGTGTACACTTTGTTTACAATTATTTATTGACAATTCTTTACCGTGCAGGTCCTTGTTGGTCGGCCATTGATCAGTAAAAAGTTCTATTTTCGTTCGTGCAGGGGTAGGGTTTAATTGAAACGATACGATAATAATTTGACCTAAATTTTTGGGACAGTACGTTTTAATGGCATATTGTAATCCTGCAATATTAGCGTATGAATAAAAATTTCATCAGAAATGACCATTTTTGCGTCGAGCTCCTCATCTGCCAACAAAAGAACTTCTTTTACCGCATGATCGAACGAATATCTTACGTTTGTTATGTATCTTTTATTTCCTGAATTGTTTTACCCCGTGGCTGGGAAATAAAAATTCGAAAACTGGCGATGTAAGCCTTGGACAAAGGAAAATAGAAACTGAAAAAAAACCATCTTGAGAACAATTTGGTTGAAAATAATTTCAGCATTTCATATTTCTGCACCATTTGTTAATCCAAACTTTCATGTTCTAAAGTTCGGTGTACCATAGTCACAGTGTGAAGAGTGTACATATCCAATCAAGCTAATAATAATTGATATTAATTATGGCCATCGCCACTTCTCCGCCATCCCATCATCTTTTGATAGATTCGTCCGAAGAGCAGACAGGAAGCATGTCCAAATTAGGCCGAGACATTTTTGCTACCTTAATGAAATGCTGACTAACTGTGACTAGATCTCGGTGACATACGTGGGTGTTTAATGAACATTACTCGTCCAAATTTAGCCACAACATCGGGGAATAGTTGCATACTTTATAAAGGTTCCTAACAAATGAATTAAGTTTAATCTTGTCTTAACTTTGGTTCAGGTGGTTGACAACTTTGAACCAAGAAATCTCCAATGTGAAAAATAGATGCGTTGTAGTGTAGGAATTCCAAAGAGAACTAATAGTTTGTGGTGGACTTGTGCTTTGGCTTGGGCAAGCATCTCTTTTGAAACTGTAGACTATTTGTTAAGAGCGTCATTTAATTCTGAGTAACCTTAAATGACAGTTTTATTGCATAGCATGGGTAGTTCTAAAAAATCCAAATTCGTTTGCATATTGTTGCGAACAAAAAAATAAGGCTTGAAAAGAGTGCATTTTATTTAATCACGACCAGTACAATATTTTAACGTTTATTAGGATCAGTCAACTTAAAACAAAATTTGTCAGGTCCAATATCTGAAACAGGAGTATATGTGGACTACAAAATTTTAAAAAAATTGAAGCCAGTTTTTGATTTCATAAAATTGTTAAGTATAATGGACGAAATTGAAATTGAAAAATAAAATTAAAATGGCAACTACAAAATTTGAAAGACCAACTTTTCAAGGAAACTGAATTTAGCAAAAGGCAAAGAAACTTTGAAGCAACGTATTCGTACAATACTCATATCTTAAAGGAAATGCTAACAAAGAGAAAGCGTCTGTGCAAAAGTTTACTTTTGGTTGACAGGCAGAGGCTATTTATTACTGTGCAAAAAGAGTGTTTCATGCGAAAGAGTACGTCTTTCGTTCCAGGCTACTCCTCGCAACGCAGCCTCATTCTAATTCTATTCCAGTGTCATTCGGTGATAATTGTTTTACGACATACTGTGGCTGACGTGTCTTTTCACATCCATCATGTTCTTTATGAACATTGAAATGTGTGAAGAAGTGTTTATTTTCCATTCAATATTATAATTACTCCGTCCTTTTGTGTCAAGTGAAGCTGATGAGTACGGATCATTGTCAGGCCGTTGGTTCCTTTTTGCCTTATTCTATCAAATCTTCACACATCATAATATTATTCGTCATGAAAAATATTCCCACTACAAATAGTCCGTAAAGTACAACTGGCTACTTCTCCTAGCCATATTAGGTTAATTTCTCCTGATCTAATTTTCTGGGTACCTCCATATCCTGTGGGACAAATGACCATCACGGGCTTTATTTGTCGTTGATTCCGCCATGTTAGTTGAACTTTGGTCTGTCTCCAGAGAATGATAGTGAAACTGTGATGTGTTCCTCTTTTTAGGTTTGAGTTTCATTAATAGCTGTAATTAATCTAAGCTGTCACATCCTTGATAGGTCTGTGGGTTCATTTCTCGTGCTTTTGAGATTTAAGTTCTTCTAAGGAGAATCCTGCGGAAGAACTCTACTGTGGAAATCCTTGTGAATAGGACCAAGTAAACAGGTAAATGCAGGCGGAGTAGTAACTGGATAATTTAATTACGCATGGCCGTGTTTTGCCATCATTGGCATTATTGGGTTACGAGAAAAAAGAATTAATTACCCCATGTATTTTCCGCAAACTCGTTGTCCTTTTCACAATTGATCGTCTGAATTTGCTACTAAAGCAATTTTGCCTGTTACAGAACCGGTGGCAGCATTTCTGTGTTGTACAGTAATACCGAACCATTATGCAAAGTAGCAGAATGACGCAGTTAACTAAAATTGGTATCGCTGTTTGTATGACAAGAAAGCAGAAATCTTTGCTTGGACTGTGGAAGTAATGTTTCATGAAGTAATTTATGCCCATGCCTCATAAATAGACCCATGTGTCTGCTATCGCGCGGAAAATCATCATATTTTCATCAGATGCCCACGCAAAAAGAATTAACGTTGGGTTGATGACAGTTGCGTGATGCCAGTATCTTGCACGATATTTAGATTATGATTTCTTTGCATTTTCTTCTGTGGTTTTATTGTATTTGGATATACAGGGGTCTGCATGATTATGCCATTTTCTACTGGATTTTCAGGTGAGATTGACCAAGGCACTTAATCATTGCCATTTCATTGGTATCAGGAATTTTAGACGATCTTCATCCCCACATGTCTCGGTATTTCAATGTTTCAGCGCTCGTTTCTGTAGTCACTCGTTTTTGTAGATCTCAATATGTAATACAATGGATGTATTCTTCTTCGAGTATTTCTGATATTTATGTACAAAATAGACATCAAGGGGTTTTGAAAAGTTTCAGCAAAAAATAAAGTTACCTCCAGTGGGATTGGAACTGACAACACTGACCATCAGTGGTTAGAAGTCAGATGCTCATTCCGCTCTGCCACCCAGACATGAGTTGAATAGAAGATCCTTAAGCTGAACTTAGTTTCATGTTCCACTTCATTTGATTGGACCTGGATCATTTCTAGATTCAATAGAACATGACTATATAAGAGTCTGACAATCTGAGACTGGTAAGACATGAAAGATTGGCAGAGTTGGATGAGCATTGGCCTCTTAAACCAAGTGATAGTGTTGTGAGTTCAATTCCCATTGGGGACAACTGAAATATTATAAAATATTATAAAGCCCCACAATGTCAATATTGTACAGAAATGTCAGATTTGTGTTGTAAACGAAAGATCAGTATGTGATTTTGACAGCGCTTTTAAGCCTGACTACCTGGCGGCATGTATCACAAATTTCTCCATAAAACATATCTCATGTTTAAAATGCCTAGATTTTCACCAGGTAACTCCCTATAATTTGGTATATTTACACCGCACGGACCTAAAAAAAAATTCCCATTGAGGTTGCCGTTAAAATCAAACAAAATTTTTATTCGACTTGAAGCACCGTATTCAGCTGCCCTTGTTAGATATTGAATATTTCCTTGCGGGTGGTCATAAGAGTTTTCAAAATGAATAGCAGACGAAACCATTCCCAGGGAGCCTATTGCCAAAATTGCAACAATGAACTTACGTCAATCGGGATGATTAAATTTTAAAAATAGTATCTTTAGATTAACCTATATTTTATTAATGAGTTTATTCCAATACTTTCTTCAATCAACCAATATTAACTGTGCCACGTCATATCACAGTGTGTGATCACTATGACAAAGAGGAATAATTTACAGCCTGCAATGGATTAAGGGCGTACATATTTTCACCACTCATTACCTATGCTGCTAAATTTCGGGCAAAGTTCTGTATTGTTTCGTCAGGCTCCTGCCATTGTTAACCAGAACTTTTTTTTATTCTTAAGCTTTCCAAAAAGGTGGCTAGAAATGATTGCTAGCCAACACTATAACTTTCGGCGTAAACAATCAAAAATTTATAAGTGCTCAGCATCCTGGCACTTTACATGGGTACAGGCAGGTTTGAGGATGATTACTTCAGACATTGTATCTATCTCTTGATTTACATTGTAGTCAACCTCCTTTTTAAGATGCTTTATATTGAACACACTGATGGCACGGTTCAAATAGCTACTTAACGACTGTTTTGTGCTTTTAAGAAGTACTGAACACTGGAGAGTCTTGGGTTGCTGTCTGGCATGGGTGAAAGGTTGAATTTTCCTGGAAAATACATCGATTTATCAAATATCGGGATCTTTACTTAGGTACACATGACAGCAAAAGAGATAACTACATCTACTCCATTCTTTTTCAATAGAGCTTCGTCGATGTTGCTTGAACAGACATTCGCTGAGGAAGGCAAACACTATGCCTTTCCGTTCAGGTTATTCTGTTCACAGTTTATGGTCTAATAACCTCGGCAGAAAATAAATATTTAAGAATCTCATTGAAAGTAGATATATTTCTTTGTCGTCTGTGAGTGATGTCCTTTGAAGGATAAGGCTGTCAATAAAGCTTCTTTGACAACAAATCAGGCCAGGCATTCCACCAAAAGTGTTATTACGTCCGTGGTATTGATAATCATCAATAGCGACATAAAAAAGCTCAGTTACCAAAACATTGCATCGCTGTAGCATGAAGCAGGAAATACTAGAAGAATGTCACAAGTGAAAGTGGATAGCAAGTGGCAGTCAAATTCACAGAATGGCAATCAAGTGCTCGCCATTCTATGTCAGTCTCATTTCATCTCATCAATAACTCTAAGTGGACCCTAGTTGATCCATCATACTCAATTATCGATATTTCCCAAGAGTGCCAGTTAAATACCACTTAGTGTATGGCTTTGTGACAATTTTGATCGTGTCAGGGTCTAAATTTGGCAAACGCTGCCCCTGCAGGTGGCTGTGGTTTCTTGTCGGTAAAATGGTGCACTAACCAACCAGTGTCGTATTATTCGAAATTAATAAAATCATTAAATATACCTGTAACAAAGGTGTCTATTGTATCTTGGCCATTTACGCTGACCATTAATGTATAAAGTGACCATCTTAATCAAATTTGCGTAATCGCACAAAAAAGCTCAACTACAATAGGAGGACTTTGGTCGTTGGTCAATCTTGTAATGGACGGCAATACGAACACAATAGTTATTGAGAAATGTATGTTAAGAGCGAAAATGTCAAAATAGCGGGTTCATGAATTTTGTTCATGTGAGGTAGTAGTTCATAAAAGGATGAATGTCTTATGAATTCAGACTTGCACATTTTATTATTTGTTCTTTCGAAAAGCGGGTTTGCTCCACATAAATGTAGCGGACAGTTGTCTTGGTGGTCATGATGACTCTTACCCGCAACACAAGAAGCTTTAATTCTGTTGGAACGCCGAATTCTTTTTTCGGATTGCTGACCTGCTGTGACATTTGATAGCCAATACAAATTCTATGTTTAAAAATATGAGGACTGATTTTTTTCTCTGCTGAACCTTGATATTACGATAGGGTCAAATTGGGGTCATCCTGGTATGAGAAATCTAAATATGGATTGAAGTACTCTTCTCTAGAGTAACTAGATTTCCCCTTGTCTGTGCTGAACAAGGAATAAGCAGAAGCAGGATGAAATGAGATTACACCAGTGGAACACTGCACATGTCAGAGCAATGATATTTCTGCCAAAATTCCCGAAGACGATCGGCTGTTCGTTTTCAATATTGATCAAATATATTTGCCTCTTTTGTTTGTCTTTATGTGGTACACATTATTTAATGTTGACATACCTTAATCCAAAACTTTTTGTCAATTCTTTATTCAAATCGACTTGTCAGTTTGTTCTATAAAGTGCAAAGTTTTACGCAGGCGAAAAGATATTTGTTTTGTGAAACAAAAAAGAAATACAATATCACGTGCAAATCTGGCAAGCCATACTACATCTGGCAATTTTGTGTGATGGCCAGCACATTCGGTGTCGGAATGGCCGTTGAATATGATATGGTAAGTTTGCACTTGCCTTTTTTGTCATTGACTAATTCAGAGATAACACCATTTGGGGATATTGGCAAAATTGGCCCATTCTAGTAGTTTTAGAAATGCAAATAGTACATTCGACGATGTCACCCAGAAAGGTTTTCAAGATGGGTACCCAAACAGTTCCAAGTAATGGTATTCAGTATCATGCGTTTTAGTCTCAGTTTCTAATTCAGAAATAATATCTTTGTGAATTTTTCTTTTGTTGCATGATAAAAAAGTCCCTGAAATCGCTACTGAACAGTCTTTTTCTTTTATAGGGTGATTTCAGTACGTTTCAATTTCACGGAGATCAGTGCTTCCTCAAAACTGCGGAGATCAAGGACCCTGATGTACAGTAATGTCATAGATCTGGTTTCAAACGACAACCATTATCGAGCGATTCAACTGTTGGTTAAAGCTCAATATGGATCAAAAGTCATAGGTATCGGTGTGTAATTTTAATGAGCAGTTCGGCCTGTCACATCAGCACACATCTCTGTTTTCTGGTCATCAAGAAATTGCAGTACATGCTACCGTGTTGTGTTTAAGCTTCTCTTCCGCTGTTGGAGAAAAACGTTTCTGATGCAGATAAAAAAATAAACAGTTACGGCTGAGGTTCTAGAACACTAAATTTCTCAACATCTGTAATCAGCACTTTTGAATCTGGACCAATATAACATGTCGGACTGGCCTGCTGACAGATTCCGACTTATCCATTGATTGCAATGATCAGTACTTTAGTAATACTTATCCACCCTCAGCTTCCCAGGTGAAAAAGACAATATTTTGCAAAGTATTGATAACTTTTTGAAATTTAAAATAATCTTTTCCTATGGACATGAGTTAAATAACACTACAGTATGTCCATTAAAAGTTCTGGTGGGCCCTTCTGAGTGAGTAGCGGCCTTCTCATTATCAAGATACACTTTAGTCATGGTGAACGTTTCATTTGTGAATGAAACAATTATGTCAGCACAACATGCAGGCACTTCGCTCAGGATTAATTTCTCGAAGGAAACAATTCGCCACTGCTGGTAAGATGTTTTACGTCGTTTCTCAATCTTGTTCTTTACGGCTTGTCGCGCTCGTTAGTAAAGAAAACAACGTGAGGAAATGAGGTCCTCTGTTTCCCCGTCGAGGGGGAATAACAAATTAAGATTCTCCGTTGCTTTAGTCCCTTTCACTATCCCATACACATCTTGCAGTGAGTACAATAATGTACAAGAGTGTTCCGTTTTAAAATATCGCTGCCTTTGTTCTACGGCTTTTTTCGCACACAGTATTTGGAGGTATTCAGTAGTTAATTTTGGTAGTTCTGATCTGCTTTGTGCATTTTAGCATCAAAGAAGAGATAAAACTGAAGAAGAGAATGTCTTGGTTGCAATGGCATGAGCTGTACTATCCTTCAGAGAACAGAAAGCCTTACGCTTCTCGGCCTTCAGGGAATCTCGCATTTTCAACTGTAATTAGTCGGTTGAGAAACTAACCGTTTTCAGACACTTCCATGTGGTTTCGGTACAGGATAAAGGAGACGTTAACCTGCCGGTATACAGCGTCCAGTTTCCCCAAAACTGGCAAAATCTCAAATCCCCATGTTTTATTAAACGTTGTTCTTTCGAGAAAAAGACACCATTTATATAAAACAACATATCAAAGAAGTATTATTTACAAAATGGAATCACAGGGTGGAAATTTGAGATTGTGAGTGTTGGGGGGAATGAAATTAGAACAAGACCGTAGCCTACCAGTGTACAGCAGAGTCTCCACAATGGGCCACACACACAAGTTAAAGGGCGAGTGGGTGGTTTGTTGATTCATTTTTTGATGTTGAGCCCAAATCTGCCTAAAGCCGAAAGTTGTTGGGGGGGGGGGGGTTGCTGACCAAATTTTTGATGTTGAGTCCAAATATGCCTGAAACCCAAAGTTGATGAGGGGGGAGGGAAGAAGGTATGACTATGTGAGACATCTTGTGAGATTTTAGAGTGAACTAAAAAATTAAATTTTTTCTCCTGCCAGTTGTGAGTGCATCACAGATGCAAGGAGACTAACGATCTCTTCATAAAAAAAATTAAAAAAACAATGTTATTGTGAAATATAGTAGTTTTTAACCTCCACGTAGTCTCTGAATATTTACATGTGTTATGTATCAGTTTCTGGCATTAATCTCCAAATGTTGATCATGTTACCTTGAAGATGAAACTGTGGTAAATGTCCACATCAGTGGTCGTGCAAGTTACATTCTCAATTACTGGTTCCTGCGTAATTAGGTTACACGTACACGGGACATCGAATAATGATGAAAGGAAAATAATTGGGTGTAATAGTTCGTTTAGTCAAGTAGTGAAACGGTTTTTGAGGTAGTTCCTTTATTGCATTGACTTGACGTTAAAATTGCGAAGGCTTAGTTGTCGGTCTGTGTTGAACAAGAAGGCGGTAGGCAAAAGCGACGGGTTCCATAGTTGAGACTTAGCCACTTGACACAAAATTATTGAACTGCGCAGGAGATTGTACAGTGTAATATGTGGGGAACAATGGGCTGATCTTTACAAGGAACACAGGGTACGCCACCTCTGTCCACTATGTTTCTTGCGGGCCGACAGCCTCCACGAGATTAAACATTTATTTGTGATGCACAAAAATTCCGATAGTGATTTCTTATTTCGTAAAACTCATCTTTAATAGGTAACTTTACTTAGACAGAAAAAAACGGAGAAATGAAATTGATTCAATGGTCACGATTTATGTGTTGTTGTCGTGTTCTTGCATTTTCAGAAGTTATTTCTGTCGAAGAGGAGAGTCATTATTCACATTTGTATCATATGTTCTAAAAAGGTACTGTAAATGATAATGATTTCTTTCTGAACGATTCACATAAATTCACGTGGAGAAATAGATACCCAAGAGTTGGCAAGACAGTGCTGGAGCAAGAAACTCGAAGCGAAACTTTTCTTGACCTATTTTTCTGGACGGGGAGAGGGTGGCTGCTTTTTGCTGTGTCAGAAACAATGTTTGAACAGTTTAAACGAGCTAAATTGAACTTGATAATTTTATCATACATTACTCATGATTTCATTCAGGATCCTAAACCATATTTGGATTGATATGTAAACCTCAATGGAGTTATTTGATAATGCCAAATCTCAGCAGCAAACTTGCATGCAAGATATGAAGTGAATTGAATATCGATTGCTAAATCACATAGTGCCGAGCCCTATTATGTGTAATGGTGTGGAAATTCGTTTCTACAGCTTCATTCATTTGAAAATGTCACCAAAAGTCAATTTAATCAATAATAGATCATTACAGAGGCAGATCAATTCCAATCAAATTAATGAAATCATTAAAATTGGAACCATTTGAAAGGTATTTTTCCATAAATATTCCATTTTCAATCACTCCCTACATTGGGAAACAATAGTTTTCGATATTGCGAAAAAAAAGTCATATCGCCCGCGTATTTGATATTTAACGGTGATTATGAAGTTAATTTTTGGGTGATAAGCAAATTTACAACTTTTCATTAGAGAAACATTGCCGAGCAATGTTGATTATCGTAAATGTTGTCTGTAATCAGCTCAATGGCCAGAGAATAATGACAGGCCATAAGAACATGTACAATGGCGAGACTTTGAACGGTAAGGTGAGGAAGAATTATGGAGTTTCTGGAAAGATCAGGCGGTAATGTGGCTGTCAACAATGCCCAGCTTTTTAGAGAACAGCCAGCAGGGACACAGGTCTCTGTACCTCGGTACACAACAGTCTTCATTTGGTCACAATCTTATCGCCCTTTAACCAGACCCGATAGTGATTTCATACCCAGCTTTGTTTGCTACTTAAACAGCTTACTTGGGTCGCTGAACTCAGTCTGTTTGCAGGTTATGTCCATTTTTAGTCTGCAGTCATAACACTTCCCTGTGACATTTAAAAAGCTTAATATCCCTTTGTATCCAACCTGGTATTACATAGCGATTAGTTTTTTTTGTGAAGGATGCGGATATTAATGCAGATTTGTATAACTTTTACGTGGGCAGTTTACATCAACATTTGGTATGTAAACACCTCATTTTCATAAAAGTCTAGGGATTTTATTTCGTTGAAGGAAGTGGAATATTCTACAAGCGATAGTTGTGCACCTGGTGCTTCATGGAAAGTGCCCTGCTATTAAAACCACTCCAACTAAGTACAGACTAAGCTGCGATACAATATTGATGGACTTGAGTGCGCCTACTTTCCTTTTAACTAGATGCTATTATTGCTATTATTGTTTTGTTGAAAGACTCGGTACCTTTCTCAAATGTTCGTACAAATATTTCAGCAGAAAGGAAACTGTCAACTTCGTAAGACTACGACACCGAAAGGACAAAAATTTGATATTTCCTGATCATCTGCATTGTACATTTTTGGTCAAGTGGCACTGGCCAAGAGAAACAATTTTCGATACAGGATGTGTAATTATTTTAGTTGAAACCGCTCAAATATATTTCGCTGAGATTCTAATTCATTAGTTTGTCAAAATGTTTACCGAACAGTATGGAGTTGCTATTTGACAAGAAACTACACTCCAGAGTGCTTGATAATTAGTGTGATTTTCAGATACAGTACGGAGTAAGAAAGGGAAGAGAAAACTAAGAATGAAAACATAAACATTATATTTTTGATAATTTGCCGAGGATCGAAGAAAGCAGACGGTTTCTTGTTAACCTTCTCTCTGCTGTGAAAGCAGGTGTAAATTTGAATAATCGCAGTGAATAATTCTGTATGTGATTATCAATAAAGCTGAACATGGATTTCATGTTACGCATTATTTCCTCTTGCATACTTGAAAATCAGAAGACTGAGTCTGTGTGCGTATTTGTTCAGAAAGAATTGTGTGTGTCCTTTAACAAATAAATCCTTCAGCTGAAAGGATTCAGTCCAGAATAGAACGTTGAGAGATAGGGTGCAAACCCCACGACAGCACCAAAGACTTCATCGTTCAGTAATCTTTTGCAGTGGAATTAGTATTCATATTTACCCAAGAAAATTGGAGCTTCGGTAACACGAGTATATTTTTTCTGCCGCTTCTATCTGAGAGTTATGAATTGGATTAACAGTAATATAATAAGCTTGTTATCTCTGCATTTTAAGATCAATGTGTCTACAGTACTTTGAAGTGCGCTAAACTTAAAGACGTTTGTGGTACTAACGTAGTTAATATAACGGCAACTTCACAAGAATATCACTTACGGTTTCTACTTCTTTTGGATGCCGGCGACGGGTAATTATATCAGTAACGAACGTTTAATTAAATGAAACGTTCAGCTCACTATGTGTAATAACTTGCTGGCTTTAAAAGTACATTTGTACAGTTCAAATAGTGAAGCAAACGTATTATACGTATTATAAATTTCAAGACCTGAAGCGCTATTAAAAGTCCCTTTTATGATTTAATATTCTGAAGTTGATTTATTTGTTTACCTATTTACATGGTTTGAAGGTAATATATTTGTTTTCGTGGAATCACCGGGCCTGAAATTACCATGTCAAAATTGATACTATTTTGGGCTTCAGCCTAGAAATTCTCCACCACCGTACAGACTCCATTGCTACCGTAATAGTCTACTAGGAGGTAGTAGTTTGGAATTATCGTTTTACAGAGGTCTCCAAGTGCCTAAAAACAAATATTGACCTTTACTAAAAGGCCCTCTGGGATTTGATTTCTATTACACTGATGGTCATGTAGCAACCGCAGCAGTCAGTAGCGAAAAACTTCATGAAGATTACCTTTAAATTAATCTCAGTATTTTTTATCCCAAAGCGTTTGATCGCTTAAATGACAAACCGTTTTCTCTGTGACATTTTGCTTGTCATTTCCACCGGCTGTAACAGTGTCGTATTTAATATTATAAAACAGGTTGTTTTCAGTTAAATATTTCAAAGAGGAAACTTGCAGTGATAAGTTGCCAACTTTTAAAAAATGTGGACAACAGAACCACTTGCGGGAGCAATTAATAGTCTTCATTTGGACTTCGGATGACGTATGACTGTGCTGACTTTTAAATCCGGGTGGATCTTTCGTCACCTGTGTTCTTACTTTTCTGCAAGCTGCCCTTCCTGCATATTTATTGAAAAGGCTCTCCATAACCAAATGTCTCATTTGCTGGTTTGAGATTATATCTTTCAGTACCATGTGTAATTTTGTCAGTGGTAATGTTGGTTAGTATGCTTACAAGTCGTTGCCCGCTGCATCTTCTGCAGAGACTCTTTGTTGGTGTGTTATTCTAGTCTCTGTAGAAATTGGACTGTACAGAATTTTGTTGACCTTTGCGTAACCTCGTCTGCATATCGGATGACATCTCTTTGTCGGATTAATTATTTCTTTCACGAGATTTTATTTCCATTTTCGGCAGATAATATTACATGCAGCTGAATCGGCTGTTTTATATTGATTCGAACCAGACGCCCTTACATGAATACATTTCAATGAAATACTTGTACAAGTTGTAACTAGGGCCTAGGCAACCTTTTGCGAGAATTAAATTGCAAATATGACATTTTCTCCTTTTTGTATTGCTGAATTGATTTTATACAAAGGAGAACGTCTTTTATTTGGCATCAATTCAGAGTCATGTGATTCGATTTAACTTGGGATTCCAAAGCAACATCGATTTATTATTATATTGATTTAGATTAGAGGGACATATTAGGTCATTGTCGACATGAAAACAAGAAAAAGTTTTGGTGTGGTGATGGCGGTCACTGTCCCTACCCCAGAATCCCTGTCTCAAGTTTGAGACTTGCTGCGAAATACTCAACTTTTGAACTTAAAAGTCTCCGCTAAAACTCGTCTTATGTCCTAGTTGACGAACGACATTAATATCATCTTGAAAGCTCAAGTAGACTTTTTAGCCACATAAACTTACCCAATTGATGATGTTTGACAGTTTTGAAAATGCGTGTATTAATAACATTGGGCCGGTATTTGCTGATAACACATTGCATAAGAGTCCGTGTAACCATATTCAGTACACTGAAAAAATTGCACATTTGGTTTCAGAGCTTATGTTCGAAGTTTGTTTTATCATTGGTGTAAATTCAGAGACAAATGTGCGTTTTTACTATTCCATTGTCAAGCTAGACAATGGAATGAAAAATAAAGTATCCGTGCCAAGCAGCGCACACGTAAAACCGACAATTAGTTAATGTGGTCGTGGCGTCTTACAGCTGTCCCAATTGCTTTGTAGTCTATTTAATCATTCAAGCAGCAGATGAATGATCAGACTACTAATCCAATCAAGGAGGCAACTCGCTTACATTGTCATTACCCAAATCCAGCTTCAACTATTTCCCGTCCCATTTGCGTAGCCGATTCCTTGATATTATTCGTTCAGTACATTTGTCCTGCAATAACGCGTTGTCACTTATTACGAAATAAGATGGCAGCGACAATGCGTTTGACTTTAATATTATTGTTTCCTGGACACCATTAACTCCCCGTACATTTTGCAATGATTTATACTTGTTTTATTTTCAGGAGGATGACGTTGACACTCCACATGGATTACTACGAGTGGGCGTGCAAGGGGACAGAGGAAAACCAGCTATACTCACCTACCATGATATTGGTCTCAACAGTATGTACAATTTATTTGATACTAGGCGTCCTTCGTACAGTATGTCATTTATAACTTCTTGCGACAGACAGACAGACAGACAGACAGACAGACATGCATACATTTCAAATTATAATATAGATGCACAAGGGCATACCCTTATTTGCAAGTGAAATGGAAGTTACTGGTTGCTAAGAAAGCCGGGCATTGTGATTCTGTCGGAGATTATTAAATTTTTACCCAAACAACTCAGTTGACTTTCCCTTAGGACCGCGATTCGGGACGTTTCCAGTATTTCGTAAGTGAACATGGGAAATCAAAGCACTCAAAAATGGAGAGAAAATCCAGTAGACTTTGCAGATACTTTGTTGTAGCCTTCGGCAGACATTGAGGAACAGGAACTTCAAAGGAAAGTGCCATTTACATCTTAATTCCCACTTATCAAGACATTTAAAAGTGCGAGGGGTCAAAATTCCCTTCTTGTTAGTCGCGCCTACTGCTGACTTTGGTGTCTGCTTGCTTACTAGTAGACAGAGAATTTATTTTGAACCAGATGGCTCACAAGACTGATTTCAAATATTGATACTAGAGGGCTCTTCATTTTAATGACAGCACAGATGCTTAATGACACAACATGTGCTTATAAGAAGAAGCAGATTATTGAATTGAATGTTAGATACAAGTGTGACTTAATGTTAAACTTAGTATTACGTGATATTACTGCAACTTAGTACAGGTTCGGCACAATGCTGGTAGGCATTCTTATTTAATTAAGGCACTAGCACGTGTTCAAACGAGACACCCCCAGGACTGGGGTAATTGAAAATCACAAAATCTCAATTTTGGAAAGGGGATTGTGTTTCTGATGTTTGTTCTAAGTCCAAGAATAACAGAATTTCAAATCTCAATGTGAGGGAGTTCTTTGATTGTGATCCTGAGTCCAAAATTGGTTGCTGGATTTTGATCCTGTGTCCGAAACTGACAAAATCTCAAAAAGTCTCATATGTTTTGGGGTTGGCAGGGTGTCAAGTTCCTCTTTTTTTCCTCCTTTTTCCTCCTTTTTCAGGAATTCCTCCTTTTTTCCTCCTTTATGGGCAAAATGTCCTCCTTGTCCTCCT
>JBCAUG010338278.1:0-17058 GCA_038406175.1 Haplosyllis leylae
CTCAGGCCCATAGCCGGGGGGTTACTCAGGCCCAGTTGGGGGGTACTCAGGCCCACAACCAGAGGGGTACTCAGTCCCATAGCTGGGGGGGTACTCAGTCCCATAGCTGGGGGGGGTACTCAGTCGACAACCGGAGGGGGGGTACTCAGCCCATGTACCCCCCCCTCCCGGATAGGAATACACGTAGCAGGCAGTGTGCCTCTTGCGGTCGCGCAGGAGTACTTTCTTGTTTACATTATACATATTTTTTGTAATTCTGTAAATAATATCAGAGTGCAACAGCAAAACAAAAGGTAACTTAATGTTCCAATGAACTACCTAAAACACCAGTATTTATGTCTTGCTTTATTTTGTGATTTTAGAAAGCAGAGCGTTCAATTACTTGTACACGTTGATTTAAAATGTTGAATCATGTCATTTCTGTTGCGTTATGTTCTTATTTCTCACAAGACAATGTTGCTGCCAGTTAATATATCTGAAAAGCAAGTGTTAATATTTCGGAATCGTACAAAAGTCTACCTTACGCACGGGAATTTTTTGTTCAGTAGTTTAGTAAACTTCAAAACAAACATTTTATGGTATTATTTTGTCACATTTTGATAGTAGCATATTCAAACTATTCAGCTTTTCGTTCTGCATTACATTACTATACTTCGTCGTATCTCCTTCTTATGATTCAACTAAATATTTATTTCATGTTGGGTTGAAATATTAAAAAGAATCTATCTTCAAGATTAACTAAAATATTAGAGATTAACTAAAATAGTCCAGAGTACATAACAATTTAGTTACTTTTTGCCAAGGGTCACTTATTCCTAATTTTAGGTAATGGAAGATTTTCAGGAGAAATATGGAGGGGCATTAAAAACACAAGACATCAGAAGTGACCCAAGAAAAGTGAGTACAAAGCTTGGTCTTTTGATTATTTTTTCATTGTTCAAAAAACTTTTCATCCAAAACTATTTCTAATAAGGAAATCCAAAAAGACTTCGGTGTATTTTGAAAAAATACATTTCACTCTAGAAATACGAAGAATACTACAGTGCTGAAGAAGAATTGAACAATCAGTTGAATGTATTTGCTATCAACTACTCTATTGTGTACGGGGGCTTCAATGACGTTAAGACGCAGCTCGGATTTGCCAGTGAAAATGGTTTGTATCCCAGTGTTTGCAAATGAAATATTAGGCTAAGATCTCAAATGCTAGGATTGTAACAGAATTTCACTATGAAACATAATGTTTCCGTACTTTATTTAGAATATACGGATATAGGCGGAGATGAGGAGTTACCGTTAGGCCAAGAATTTCAGGATCATATTCACTGTTTCATCGACAAAAACAAGAAAAATGCTCGCGACAAATATGAACTGACGGGAAAACTTGTGCAGCAACTGTCGTATGTAGACATGAAAATGCATGTTTTTATGATCAAAATAAAGTGTTAAATGTGTCTGAATACCTGCTTAATATTTACACTGAACGAAAGTGAAATTTTTCATCGATTCTTGCTTTCGTTCCTGTGTTAATTTTCGCTTAGTATAAATACAGCTTTTTGCTGAATAAAAACAACAACTATCACTTGTGCAATTACTTGGCAATTTAACAAGAAACGGACTACTTTTGAGTTGTTTGGTACAAATGAAGTTAAATAGAGGTTTATTAAGGCATAATGCAATATCCCGAACGCATTCTTTGTCACAGCATATCCGCAGCACATACTCAAATGAACGAGAAGGAACGACTACAACAGGAGACGCTCGATATCAAGTGTCTCCAGCTACTTAGAGGCATAATACACAACGAGATAGTGAAGTTACCGGACGATTGGGAACTCAATCTCGCCGCCAACAAAAAGTGAGTAATCTTGTGAGACAAAAATGAGACATGTTAATATAAGGAATGACAGTGCGATACTTTAATGAAATAGTATTAATTTGCGGTTAAACGGTTTTCAGGCAATTCAATTTTGTAATTGCACTTTTGTTTAAAATAGCAAATTGATAGATGACATGTGTGTACATTTAGTCATAGATTGCAGCTTTGTGTGCAAAACGAGAATGTTTGTAAAGCTTGTTCAAGCTGCATATTAAATTTTCATTTTTATAGTTCACTGTCATGTGTCTTGAGCACATACATTTTGTCTTTCTTTCATTTTGCACGTGTATTTTTTTGTAGTATACCTCTTTGGTTCAAATTTGCTTATTTTAATGTTCTGAGTGTATTTCCACTGAAGGCATCTTAAGTTGATTGGAGAAGTGCAGAACGCTATAAATGCTCAATCAGCAATGTTGGAGGTTCTTGGTCACCTCTCTCACACTCGCGACGATACTGTTCGAGAAGTTCTCGCGTTCGTGGCAGCCATGCTTTTTGGGGGACATGAAACTGTGCAGGTAATGATCGTTGGAAGTGCGTGTTCGTGTAGGATGTGGTGTTCTGTTTGTTAAATGCAGTTTGATAAAACAGGGATGATTTAAGCAGAGATAGACCCGGTCACTCGCCGCTCTCCGCACATTGTTACTGATTTCATGAAACGGAGAGGAAAAGGATCAAAAACGCATTAAAATGACGTCATGACGTTTTATTACATGCTGACTCATGATGATGTCACTGGTAAACAAATAAGAAACGGAATATTCTTGTTCTTACACAAATTGCCTGATAGTGGTCAAATAATTCTGATCCTCTGTGTTTGATGACTGTAAAATGTGTGGGTTGGAAGACATCTCTGTTTCCTCGCTTTTTAACAAGTCATGATTTCAGATATGGAGGATGGTCAAAGACAACTACGCAGTGACCACTAACATGTTTTGTTTGTTAATCTTCTTCTGTATCTATTTCGTTGACCACAAAAAACATTGGATACAAAAAGTTCAGTGATAACATCGTATTTGCTTGTATTAACGCACACCAGACGGTTAAAGATTATTGCTGACGTACAAAGCGCAATAAACCGACACGGAGCTATACTGGAGAGTCTCGATCATCTTGCGTCACAAAATGATAAAAAAGTTCGAGAAGTGTTGGCCTTTACAGTTATAATGTTAAATCATGGAAATGAATCGGCCCAGGTAGACTAGGTTAAATTTTCTGACAGATATTGATGTGTTTGCACCACTGTTTCTGTTCTGTCTCTGCAGCGCATTTATCAACTTGTTAGTATTCTGTATGTGAAATCGTGCTTTGTTCTTTTGTCTTACTTGCTGTAGTGATAATACCGAAAGTATCATTGTTGGCCTCTCTTTGAGCCAAAGTTTCATTTGAAGATAAATTTCGTATTAGAAGTGGAGAGTAATCTTTCATTTCATCATTGTCCCTAAATCTTTTGCCACAGAGTTGTTTCTGGAGCTTTCATTCCTATTTGACTTCAAATTAATAGTAAACCATTAAAAATAAATTAGACTGCAACACATTTACATTTGCGAACATATACATGAATTGTTTGTGATGCGCATTTAATCAAAATAAAAAAATTGCAGGAAAGTTTGGTGGATTATTTCTTGGGAACAAGAGAAGAGAAATTTTTCTTCGCAGTGAAGAACCGAATGAATCTGTCAGCTATTGCGACAAAGGAAAAGTGAGTGCATACTTTTTTCTCACTTTTAATGAATCTACTGCAAGGGTTCTCCAAAACTAACTTGTTTCTTGATTTGAATTTTTGCACAGACGTTCACTCATCGCTCAACATCAAGCAAAGATAGAAGAAGCTGTAGAACAGGCGAAAGCTCTCCGCAAGGCTATGAAGAGTGGACAGATAGCTTCCGATGTGAGTATGACGGCTTTCAGTAGTGAAGTCTATTCAACGGGAATTAACAAAATTTATTCCCGAAATTTAGTTTAAAATCCTCATTATCAATTCAAGGATCGTGTTTTAAATTTTCATTTTCATATTTTTAGCAAATAAAGGCAGCCAATGCGATGGGTTCAATGCTACTGGGTATCGGAGCATCGAGAGCTTCAGGTTTGGGCAAAAGTAGATCATCTCTTCGACGCGGTGGAGCAAAAGCCGTAAGCATTTTCACTTTGATAGATCCTTGATCTACAAATATTTCCTGACTACTTTTGTTAAAGCTACTAACAATTATTTTGAACTTAAAACCTTGAATAACGGGAAAGGTTTCTACCAACATTGAAACTTATATTTTGTAACCTTTGCTTTTATGCTGAGTAAGTCTTTGAAACGCAAGGTATATTTTATTTGTTGAAGTGTATGTTCAGTGTATTAGAAATATTGTGTTTGCAAGTAGTGAATTTATATGAAAAGATGTTTTACATGGAGTGAGATATGGCATTGAGCATGTGCAGATGGCTAAGAGAACATGCATACTTGTTGGGTTTCATTTGTAGCCAAATGGATTGATGCATATTGTGAAATTTCACTTTTTGATAATTTGAGAAACTGCTTCATGTAAGATTTTGTGATCGTGTTAGGGATAGATTGTTTTAAGAAATTTCTGTATTACCTTTTTGATCCCAACATAATTTTCCTTTATTTTTGCAGCAGATAGTAAATTTGAGTTGATCCAATTTAATTAGGCCTTTCTAAAAATTGTTCGGAAAATGTCTCGGGTATAAAGCAGACAATATTCAATATGATAATTAGACCATTTGGTACTAACGTTTTTAATTATTTTTGTTTTAACCATACAGAAAGGGGTACGTCTGTTTTAAATTACTTGTTCGATTTTCCTATTTTTATCTTTCTGTTTGAGCTTTGGGTAGTAGTACGACAAATGCCAGTCTGTTTACCACTGAACTCCTGCAAGTCTCTTTTAACTGGCAGACAACCGCCTTTATGCAGGCAGACCATATGCAGTAATATGCCGAAAAGCTCGAATCCACACATAATTTTACTTTGTACACAGTAATCTTGAACTAATCTTACGATTTAAACCTGGCTTTAGTATGGCAGCATAGGTTGTCAAATTTAGGAGATTTGCTGAATGAAATCTAGTTTTGTAGTAGCCTCCGCCTGTAGTTCTGCTCAAATAATAGTTATTTTTGCGTGGAGTCACTGTTGTGCCTTCCTTCACCTACTTCAATCCCTTTTATTACTGTTATTACAGTGTCTAGTCGTTTATACCACAGTAAAACATTTTATATTCAGAAAACGTCATCACAAGCGCTGAAGAGCCGGTACGGGAGTCAACGTTTGGGAGGTAGTTCTCTTAGTATAGGTAGATCACGGGCAAGCCTGAACAAATCACAACTTCTACCCATGATGATGCTCGACCAAAAAGCCGATATCGAAATGAAGGTTCTCAAGAAGGTAAGAAATGTGTCGGATTGCTAACTTGCTGTTTTATAACATTGCGAATATTCAAAGTTCTTCTGACCAACAAGAAATACAAAAATATCATGACAAAAGGATTTTAGGTTCTTTAAATAATCATACTTAACGTTTTTTCTCCGTGTGTTAAACTGTTTGTTATGGAACTTGCTAATTTACTCCGAGATAATAATAATATTATAGTAATATTTTCAGGTTTAAGGATCAGATAGATATTGTGTTGCTTTGTTACAATTGCATTGTAATTGATGTTTCTCTAATTGTAAATGTTGTAAATCTCCATTGTAAACAGAAGGATGATAAGCAGCCACTGCTCGTGCATCCTGCGCAACACAACAAAGTGTCACCTCATCCAGACAATGAAGCACCGGGATTCAAGATCGAGATCGATGTAAGTCTAGCAGGGTCATTCTTAATACGACAGAAGTTAAATTTGCATTTTCGTTATTGGAATGTATTTTTCGTTCAGAATCACTTTGTCTGCGTTTTTATTCACATATATATTGAATGCTTACAAGTTCATATTATTGAATACGCTATAGTACCGAATGTGATCAATGTTGTTTTTATTTTTCGCGTGTGAATTTATGTTGCGAGGTAATTTTTTAACATGGGATTACCATGTATCTAGAATGCAGCGTGAATTGATACTTTGTTAGTCCGATTTAATTGAATTGAAGACTCTTCATTAGTAAATGACATCAGTGTCACTTGATCTTTTACTTTTTTGTGGTAATCCCAATTTGGTTCTAACAGCACAAAACGCATGAAAAAGTGTACAGATAAGTGAAGGTTGGATTTTAAATGTTGTGTGTAATAATTGATTAGGACTATGACGAAGGGAAAGAAGAGGCACTTAAGGTATACAGACATCAATTGCACTAAGAATTAATCAATTTATATTTTTACTCGCATGTTTTTTTTTTACGATATTGTGTGGAGCTTGTATACTAAAATGAGATAAAATAACAATTGGTGCACCCGTCAGGAAACAAATGTACCACCATGTCTAGTTTTTTCAATTTTCAAGGTCTTTTTGGGTGACTTCAAGCACATCTACCAGAATATTGCGCTCATCTTCCGATTGAAAAACTCATAAAATGTACACATACCATCCTACATTTTGTAACATTCAACTAAAACCGACACGAACTTTGGCGTTTATTAACCCGACTTATTGAACAGTTCCAAAAATTCCCCACTTTTGTCTATTGGTACTCAGTCACAACATCTGGCATGTTTTTCTTCAGCTTCCTGAAAAAATATTTTTGTATGCACCTCTTATTTTTTCTGGACAAATACTTGTCAGTAAATCCAGATCAAGGAGTTGTTCACACTGAGAGTTTCCGATAGATTGTGAGAAAGCGATATGCTCAATACATTTCTACAACACAATTCGTACCACACCCAAGCTACCTTGGACGCATTCAGAAACGAAGACACTTTTGCGATTGTGGCGATGGTGATCCTAATAGTTATTATACTGTCTGTAGGATCTGGATGATCGTGAGTTGCGGGAGTTGGCGGCGTTGACTCTGGAATCGGAAGGCGATGAACTGGATTACAGGGACGACGGTTACATTGAACTTGTACTGAAGATCCTTGGACTCATGTGCGACGGACAGAACAGGGTTCTTCAGGTATCTAATCTCATTAATGGCTTATTCACACACACACACGGTTACGGGTTCAGATCCCTATCTGGAGGGATTCCCTCCCGATTGGTCTGTCGCTATGAAGAAATATTCACTCTTCACACAGAAGGGGACATATGCCCAATCCCTAAAAAGGTACTGTACCCATTTTTGGGACAGGACCCCATCCTTGGACAAGGATCCGAGTCCGACTGGAGATTGTCTGACTCTAATGGGGTTCGATTCGTCCGATTCGTGTTTGTGAATGAACCATAAGACATCTAGGCTCTTGTAATAATTATTAAACGCGACGTTAATATATGTTAAAACTTGGTACCAATGAACGAAAATATATGAATTCCAGGATTATCTTCGTGAGCAACCAGACAATATCAAGTCAGTGAACTTGGTGGCAGAGACAGCAAAGTTTCTCCAACTTCTGTACTCGTCAATCAATGCGGAAACGATAACTCTGGTGACAGAACTATTCAACACACTCATTGAATTCACGTCTGTAAGTCAATTAGTGTCTTACTTTCCTCGTCTTTCATTAACAATTTATTCGTCTTGTATTAATAGTCCAGAAAAGTATTTAAAGTTTCTGTGGGTTGAGTATTTAGTAGTGAGTACTTTAGAAAATGTTCGTATCATGCCAGCTATTGACAGATAGATAAACCGCAAACTCTGCTTCTTTCACAGGGCAACACCCAGAATCAAATAGTTGTATTTGATTGCAAAGTAATCGACTACATCAACTTCATATTACGAGGAGGACAGTTCCAGAACTGTGACTTGAAAACGGTATACTGTTCTCAACATCCAATCATCCGAATTCAAGACGTTGTAATGTTCCATCGCTAGAAACTCGCTAAAATTGAAAGCAACGACTCCTTACTTCATTCTAGGTGTTGGACTTAAAGTGCGCAATCGCTACTTTGATCACCGCGTTAACTGAAGAGAATGTGAAGAAGTCCAAAGAAAAATCTCCACAACAGCAGAAGAACCAGACAGCAGGATTGGCTGTGGTAAGAATTCTGTAATAGTTAATAACCTAGGCCTTGTTGATTCACAGAATTAATGTTGTTCGAGACCGAAGGTCGAGAACGCATTAATTCTGTGAATCAACAAAGGCCGTGGTTATTACCTTATCTAAAAAATTTTAAAGGTCTCGTCTATTCATGATCCACAAGTTTAATTGCTTGTGATTATGAATAGATCAGACCCTTGAAAGTTTTTAAACAATATTAAATCGCACATCTGGAATATAATCAGATGTTGTGAATATATGTTCTATTATTAACCTGGGAGTTGCAAATAAGAGATACACTAGTAATTGTACATATTTCTTTGTTAATATTAGCATCATGCGAATTTTTTATTCTAAAATCGATAATAGTAAAAGTAAAGAGAATATTTTGGTGTGGCAAGTGTGAATAATTTAATTCTTAATCCCTTTTATGCTGACAGTCTAAGGCCCAGCAAAATCATACCGTTTTTGTAAGAATATTTAGAAAAATTACAGTACAAATTTATAGAAGTGCTGTTGATTTGTACCAATTTCTTCATGGAATTTTTGTTTTAGCGGTGAAATTAGAGTGCTTCCACCCATTTTTCAATGCACCATTGCGTAGAGGCTGTTCTGTTTACTATTTGAGCGGGCTGGAACTCTAAAAAACTTGAAACAGATTTTCCTCTTTCCTGTCCATCACTCAAATATTGAAACCTATATCAAGGAGTAGACGAAGTTTCAGTGTCCTAACTAAAGAGACAGTCACTCTTGGCGAGAAAACTCTTGTCAGGTTATGGTGACTTTTTTCACATGAAAAAAATAGGCATTTCAAAACTTGGTGCATGGCAGGGTCGGCATCACGAATTTTTACGTCTCTGTGCTGTCTCTGTTTGCCTAATATTGTTGCTGAGGACACACTTGGCAATAAATTTTTGGTGCCAAGAGCTTTCTCGATACGAAGCTACTTCGTGCCTAGAGCTTTCTGGGTACAAAGCAACTTGGTGCCAAGAGCTTTCTAGGTAAGAATGTACATTTACTTCGTACCGAGAAAGCTCTAGGCATGAAGTTGCTTCATATTGAGAAAGCTCTCAGCACAATAAAATTTTGTTACCGAGAGCTTTCTCAGTAACAAGAATTTACTTCTCACTAACAAGAATTTACTTCAAAGTTGCTTCGTACCGAGAAAGCTCTCGACATGAAGTTACTTCATACCAAGAAAGCTCTCGGCACCAAAATTTTATTGCCGTGCATAGCATGTGTTGGGGTCTTTAGCTTATCGGAAGCTTGATCCTCAAATGTAGCTGCGTTACTAGTAAGCTAGCTATTTTAAACAATGGATTTTATTGTGTTTTGCCTTTGTGCGCGTGGACAGAGGGATGATGAGTCAAACAGACTTCCAATCGACCTCACTGCGGTAACTGATAAACGTTCTCTGTTCAAGATTCTATCCAAAAAGCAACCCAATCTTTTCCTTACGTTCCTGACACATCGTGAAATTTATTTCACTGAAAACAGAACCGACCAATACTCCCACTTTTAATTGCGAAGTTACCCTGAATACGAATATCTTCTGTATCCCGAACAATCAACTTTAAGTACGACAGTCTTTAGCATTGAAGTCTTCGTTACTCCGAAATTTTGACATTTTTAGATTAAGCTACGAGCTAAAATAATCTACAATTTTCATGCATCAAAGCATTAATTGACTCGTATTTTGAGACATTTATTTTTATTGTTATTCGTGTTGCTATTTTCCCTGTTTTGTCTTTTTTGTAACTGTTGTATATGGTAAAGTTTGTGTGACACAGGCCCAGAGAGTTCAAAATTATGATTGCACCATTCCCGCATCGCAATAAAAACCTTAAGACCTAGCCAGGAGATAATTAGTGGAGGAGTGGAGTAATCCCCCCCCCCGTCGATATTAAACTAGCATATATTTAGCGTTTTAAAGAACGATTTTTTTTCACACAAACTTTACTAAGCCCACCAACAGATTTGATTCTTATTTTATGTGTTTAAATGCCACGACTTTTTATTCTTTCCCATGCATCGAAATAGTTTCCATCATTTGTAACAAAATAATCACAGAAAAAGACAAGATTTTATGAAGTAAATGTGAAATTCATTATGTATAATGAGGAAAACAAGATGAATTCAACCATTTTATTTCAGGATGTAATGGAATCCTTGGACGCTGACAGCATTTATCAAGTAGCGATGGACTGCTACAACAAGGCGCAGGTAATTTTTAATTTCCATGCAATCAATCAAACCTTAATCGCACAAATTAAATTGTTTTAAAATAACCCCTTGCCATGGTATAGCACAATAATTACATTCAGTTTTACATCCTTGAAACAGCACTTTACAGATATTTCAAGAAAAGCAACATGGTTTGTTGTGGGACTTGCACCCCAAATTAACCCTTAGTTGCCATGGAGATGATTTTGTTTGTTTCAAAAATGTGTGCAAATGTAGGTAACCGATCCCACTGTGAACAAGTGGGTGAAATCCGAAATACAAAGTCGCCGTGAACAGAGCGGAGCTAAAGTGGTTTGTAAATTTGACCGTAGCAACTAATCTCTAGCTTCATACCTAGAAATCAAAGGAGATAAAGGTATTTAGGGTTGCGTACATAAACATTGACCATACTACCTCTTGTCTCCAGTGAAAATTGTGGAATGAAATATCGCAGTCCTGAATATTTTGTCAGTATTTTCATTAAGGTCCAACTAAATCAGAAATTGGTGTGAATTTGTACAATTAATAAAACTAACCCTTTTTCTCAAAGCTGGTCTCCTTACACACGGATAAAATCGGAAGAATGTCATCGACTCAAAAGCGAGAGTACAGGCTCTTCATGGTAGTCGAGCTTTTTCGCGTGGTCTTTTAACTTTCAGTCTGTCTGTCTGTCTGTTCGCGATCAAGTAATTGTTTGTGCTGGGTAAATCTAGGTTTAAGATTCTCTGTTGAATTTTGTTTGTTGCGATCTAACATCAAAATCTTTCAAAATCAAATCTGTGCAGCGCGGTGTTTTTATCCTTTTCTTTAAATTCCTTATAATAATAGCATTAATAGCCTTAGTTATTAATATCTTTGAATAAATGTCATACTTTAAAATGTGACTTAAGTATTTACCTTCTTCTTTACAAATACAAATACAAATGATATTCAAGAGTAATTTCCGTATTTGAAGACATTTTTCGTGTAATTGTAGCCGAAAGACGCGAGTCAGAAGCTGCAGCATGAGATGCGGGAAGCGCTGATAGACGTCGGGTTCCGCTACTTCCACGTTCTGTGCCGCATGAGAGATCTGGACGAAACCAAAGTCAAACGCAACAGTAAGTTCAAATCATTTTACATTTTTGTTACAAAAAAATAAGTCAAATTCAATTCTTAAAATCTACATTGAGCGGTCATGACAAGAATGTAGGTTGTGTTAAAACAGCAAGTATATACTTCAATTGGTATTACTTTCCATTCATACGTATCGATTGCTGGTCACCACTTCCCTGGCAATCGCAGCCCCGAAGTTGTTTAAAAAAATTTTTTATTTACGAGTGTACAGATATTCGTTATTACAATCTCAAAATGATTTTCATTGAAACTGTTCTCGGGTTGACTGCAGAATTAAACGGATTATTTTACTTTAATTTTTTTCAAATAGAATGTTTTTATTGTTATCAAATATTTAGGGTTTGCACAGCATTCTCATAAAAATATATATTACCAAATGTCCTTAGAAGGTGAAGCATCGGCTCAGAATCTGATTATTGTTATTTGTGTTGTAATTCATTGATTGGTGAACCTCCATACCAGAACTAGTTAAAAACCAAGACGAAGAAGCGGCCTACACGTTCTACGAACAACATTCTCTCAGCGTGGAATTTATTAAGAATGAAGAGTTACAGAAAGTGTACTATCGCTGCAGAGACAAGGTAACGCAGCCCCGCATGCAGTGAACATTCAAACATTCACCTGGAAGATCAGCTTGTTTGCATTTTCAGTTTCTCTGTGCAAACGTTGTTGGTCTTGCAGAAGGTTCTTAGTTGTTTTTAATTACCATTACCGTGTGTTTACACTGACCGATCCGATTCCTATTCTGTTTCTTATTCTGATAATGTCGACATGGGAATGAACAGTAGTTTTATCGGATTCGGACACTCTATCGGAATCGGACAGTGTGAATGCACAGTTAGTCCTACTCGAACTAATTCAATTTCCAAGTCATTAGGTTGTTTTTCAGGTTCCACTGCTGTGATCCTGTTGACAGTTCAACTAACACTAAATCACCACTAAAAAGAAAGATACATGATCCTTTGGCATGTAGAGTAAATATGGTTTTGGGTTTTATGGGGAAATACTAAAATAATCAACAAATTTTTGTCGTTTTCCTCCACTGACAAATCTGTTCACATGCCGCAAGATCCTAGTATCTCTCACTGATGCAGATACTAAGTTTGGTCATGTAGTTCACATGTAGTGTAACTAATTGTACAGAACTGGTAAAGACAATAGAAGAAGACACTGCGTGGAATTACTTTGACAGTGGTACACTTAGCATCGAACTGCTGATGAATGACCAGCTACAGAAATACTACTTTAGATGTAAAGATAAGGTATCTAATATCGTAGTGATTCGTGGTCTGTGTCCTCCATGGCAGTTTTCTATACTGACGTCCTTTCTGTTAATCTTATTATCAATCCTTAGATAATCTTGTTTTATTTTATACCGATGAATTGTCTTGTAAACTGTAGATTTTTCCACAGACTACTATATGAATATCTCACTTTGGAGATAGTTTCTTACATGTTTCTTTTTTTCTATTTCTATTTTGTTCGCTTCAAAAAAGCACTTTTTGGCATTTTCGTTAAATTATTTTTAAAATAGTTAATGTTCATAAAAGATCGAAGGTAGCCTGAGTTGAAATATTTCAATCGCCTGTTACTTTTCAGACTGTATTGCGAGAGGATGTGAAGGAACTCTTCAAGTATGAAGTGGATCGGTCATCGCCAAGTAACAAGCTCCGTGAATTCATGGACTGGTCCAAAGATATCATGGCTGACATTAAATACACCCGAAAAGTGCTTTCCAATCCAATATCTAGATTCTTTGTTAAATTCTGGTAAGAACTCTAAATTCCCGAATAAAACACTGCAGATATAATTGCCAGCTTGTTTGTGTTACTTGTATTCCTTCATCTTCACAGTTTCAATACATGATTATTTTTGTTTCAGGTGGCATTTCAACATATTGATGATGTTCATAAGCTTTGTGTTTATGATACTTATCATGGTGTTCTGGAGAGCAAACAGTGACACAGGAGTGTAAGTATAAGTGTAATGTCATAAGAGTAATGATGTGATCAGACTAACACTGGCCGCGACCGAGACCAAGACCGATAACAAGTATGCAGAGTTCAATGGAAATATGTGTTGTTATCCGTCTGTATGCAGTATGAACACCTCTATACAATATCATATAACCCAATGACATCGATCTTGGTCTAGGTTTCGGTCTCAGCCCCCGTCATGGCTCCGTCAGAATGACAATGGCTTAGACCGAGACCTAGACTGAGACTGATAACAAGTATACAGAACTCAATGGGAATCTGTTTTGTTATCTGTCTCTGTGCAGTATGAACACCTCTATACAATGTCATAGAACCCAATAACATTGGTCTCGGTCTAGGTCTAGGTCTCAGTCTTGGCCACTGCCATGGCTCAATCAGACTGACAGTGGCTGAGACCGAGTCCTAGACTGAGACCAATAATAAGCATACAGAACTCAATGCCATGGGAATCCGTGTTGTTATCTTTCTCTGTGCAGTATGAATACTTCTATACAATTCCATAGAACCCAGTGACATCGGTCTCGGTCTAGATATCGGCCACTGTCAGTCTGATTGAGCCATCAGTCTGATTACACCATACGTTTTCTCAGTAAAGAAATTTTTTCAGATGTGTTTTGTTCACTATCAATGATTTTAATCTATGTTTTCAGTATCAAACCAGACTACGCCTACAGTGAGACGACAGTGGAGATTTTAACTTACGTCCTGGGAGTGATACACAACATTTTGGCGTTCTGCGTCTTATTATCGTACTTCATTATTAATCATCCGTCGTTCCCAACGTTACAGGAACTCAAAGGGTCGCTCAAGTAAGTTTCGTTGACATTGATACCTACTTTTAGAACACGTACTTTTAAAAATACACAGCGATTAATACAGTTGAAACAAGAAAGCCTGTCATTAGAAGGCATTCCGCCCGTACTCTTCAGTGACTGGGTGTTGGGGAGTGGGCCCTCCTTCTGGTTGGTCATTCCTGCCTTGTCCTCCTTGGGGCTGAGCAGAGGGGGACACTGTCCCACTGCATCATATGGTAGTCACCCCGTGGACAGATTGACACACACGACTGAAAACATTACCTTCCTGCATCCTTCAGATGCGGGCAGTAATTATGTAATCAATATGTACTTATTTAGAACCGCGGTGACTCTTGGTTTGGACGATGATGACGACGACGAAGACGACACCACAGCTAAAAGGGAATCCAACCTAGAAGTTAAATTCTTCAGCTTTTCTACCTTCTGGTATATCGTAAGTATTCTGACATTTTAGGTTGCAAATTCATTTTGTCGTACAGTTCTTCCATAATTAAGGAAAAATCTGAATGCAATTATTATTTGCCCGCAGTTACTTTTTGCCACGTCAATACTGGGAACTGTGTTCTACGGATACTTCTTCAGTTTTCACCTGCTGCACATGGCCAACTTCAACCAGCTGCTACTTAGAGCTATTCAAGCTGTAACTAAAAACGGTAGGTAATGAAGAAAACCGATTTCTCACCGTATTTAGGTATCAGTAAACATTCATTTTGTTCGTCATGTAAAATATTAAATTATATGAATAGTTAAATCTAAGTGTCTTCATTCAGTGTTTCGTCTGCTCTCAGTGCTCATTCGTGTTCTGAAGATCTAATGTTATTGGTGATTGTGAAAAACAAAAGTCAAAGATGAAAACACATGATTGCATATAAATCATCAAACAGGTCGTTCGTTGCTGTGGGTGTTCCTGTACGGAGTTTGTTTTATCCTGATATATTCACTGATCAGCTTCGCTGGATTCAGAGCTATTTATACCAGTAGCACTGGTCTCTATTGTGAGACAATGTATCAGTGTTTGGTCACCACTCTACACAGGGGCCTTATTCTTACTACCTTGGAGGTAAAACAGATTGAAGTGAAAACAGTTTGAACTAACCAATTCGTACTAACCCAACTAATTTCTCATTATTGTAGTTGAGTACTTACTCCTAACACGCTTTAGAAAAGGGAAAAACTCACCTGTGTGGACTGGGCTTACATTTACAGGTTTTCAGAAGTCACGGAAAAGTATTCAAAAATGCCTATTTCTTCCAGATAAAATATATCGCTGTGTGATGAGACGAACAAATAATTGGTAGCAGTAATTTGCAATTTGTTTTGCAATTGATAGTATCGCACGTTCAGGAATAAGATTCAAAACTGTATGGATATTTGCAGTGAACATTGGTTTATTCTTTTTGTCATTTCAGGTGCATCACTGCTACTAGTTTTTCTCTATGGTTTATGTCTTTTGAATATTTTTGCCATGATAAGTTTTGCCTTTTTTCGTGACTTATTTAAGACCACAAAAGGCAAATTTTGTGATGCTTTCTATGAATGTTTCACAACATATGCCCATTATGGCTTCACAAATGGACCACATGAGGTGTGTAATGCAAGAACAGGATTTTTTCATATTTATTACAGAAGGTATTGGAGAACATTGTTCTTTTTACAGGTCTTCTATGATCCATAGCCGTGTTGGTGTGCTGTATAATTTTCCTAATGGCTCAATCAGACTGACAGTGACCTAGACCAATAACAAGTATACAGAACTCAATGGGAATCTGTGTAGTTATCTGTCTCCGTGCAGTGAGAACACCTCCATACAATTCCATAGAACCCAAGGACATCGGTCTCGGTCCAGGTCTCTGTCAGTCTGATTGAACTATAAATCGGGCCTTAAATTTTGTGAAATTAAAACCCACACGTTTTTATTTGTCTTCAACTAATTTTGGTATTTCTTTCGGACACAGGTTATTCTTTACTGTGGGTCTTCATATACGGATTGGTGTTTCTGCATATCTATGCGCTGATTTCTTTCGCCTTTTTGCGCATAATATTCTTGAGCAGAAAAACTGGCTTCTGCGATACATTTTATGAATGTATGTTTACGGCTGTTCGACGGGGGCTTATTGATGGCTTGTTCAATGTAAGTCGGTTGTGGCATTTTAACGATACATTGAGAAAATATCAAAGTAACATGTTAATAAACGTAAAGTCTGTTCTGAGGCTGTAGTAAGATATTACAACCAATGTAACTGAAATTTGTCGACGTGCTGTAAGGTTACAATTCGCAGTAATACAAGACACTTGCTTCATATTTATTGTTGGAAATTTGCTGCCTTACTGTAATGTTTTCCTCCATTTGTATTGCCACGCATTAGGATGAGGTACTAAACGATCATTATTCAATTTTATTCGCGTGATTTTTTGTTTTTTTCTGTATTCAAAGATATTATTCGTTATAATTAATAAATTGTCTATTTAATTCGACAGGAAACTTATCTTGATGTCACAAAGATTCTTGTTCCTTTCCTTTTGCTCAAGAACGAGATTTTTTTCGCTGTCATTGAGTTTTGTTCATTTGATGTTTAAATCTTTTGGTTATTGTTTAGTTAATTTAAGTTTTCTACCTTTTCAGATACAAACTGATATATTATTTATTTGAAGCTACAACGGTTTCATATTCTGAGATGTGCTAACTTGCATATATTGCATTGCTGTGTGTAAATATTTTACTAATTAACTTATCACTAAATTAGTCAACATATTTTGTTGTTTTCTGTTGAACAAGTTTATTTCTTTATCACGTTGTTTGTGTCTTCTGGCGATATATCCCTTGTGGCATTTTTAAATGAATTGCATCAGGTTTCTAGCTATAAATGTTGTTATATTTGCACTGCTTTTGTACCCGAGTCCTTAATTGATCCAATTTTTCAAAAAAGAATGTAATCATGTTTGTTATATTTTGAAGAA
>JBCAUG010338389.1:0-32319 GCA_038406175.1 Haplosyllis leylae
CTTAGCATCAAACTTAGTATTTGACATTAACTTAGTTTGATGCAGGTGCGACACAATGCTGGTAGGCATTCTTGTTTCTAAATCCTTACGTGATTTCCGATGATCAAAACACAAGACAACTCTTGATGTTTCAAGAACATAACTTCTCACGTGAAACGAATTCTCAAATTAAACCCTTAAGACTAACAAAGGAAACCGAACCTCAAGTGTATTTCTTCGTTTTTCAAGGCACTGCATTATTTAAAATCTTGCTACTAATAAACTCACAGATGGCTGCTAGTTTTTCATTTTCTTTCTTTTTCATCACACGCAATAAGCTTCTTCTGTGGTGCAATATGCAATTACACAAGAAAGTCACATAATCGGTGGCTTATTTCGTCTCCAGAATCGACTTTATTAAAAGTTGAAAGAGATTTTCATAAAGCCTTCAGAATTCATAAAAAATTACTCTAATCTCCATCCATATACGGTATCCACCCATTCTATATTAACGGAGGGCTGGATCTAAAGGCCACATTTAGTGATATCTAGACAATGGCACATAAGAGTGCTAAATATACCTCCCATAACATGCTTTAGTACTTTTGACAAAAGCGACTTTTTGCTACCAGATCTTTCCTGCCATGATTTATCCATGACATCGCATAGAGCAGTGTCGACGGCTTCTCTTTTGGATTCCAGTCAGCCTCAGCCATCTGCTCTCGCTATTGATTTTGTCTCAAGATTACCTTCCAATTGAGATTTTTTGCTTGACGTTAAGATCAGATGTTCAGCTTAGTGATGTACAGAAGTGAACTACTTTCACTGCAATAGGATTTATAATATTTGCAATGAAATGTTAGCAGCCTCGCGGCAAGATTAACTTCCAAAGCTTTCTCCCCGTACTCGGGTTACCTGCAAGCTGTGCTCAGCAAGTCTCAGACCATGTTGTTTAAACAAAAGCGGAAACACAAGTCAATTTAAATCAAATACGGATGTAATGAAATGGCAAAGGGAACACTGTGGTCACGTGGGTGGAAGAATTCGTGTAATCTTGTGTTACATCAACATTTATTTCGTAACTACAGTGACCATCTGCGTAATGAAAGCCAGGTTATTTTGAGACGTTTCATTACATTCGCAGTTACCAAATGTAACAGCATCGGAATTAGTGTGTCAATACCTAGGTGCACAATTTACATTTCTCTTGGCGAAACAGCAGCCATGGCTTTAAATATGTTCATTCCTTTCATGTTGCTTGGACATTGTATTAAAGTACCACTTCTCATTACGGATTAATGTTAGAATGGTTCCTAATTGACAGCATTGCAAACTTATACCCAACGTCTCATGGAAAATAAAGGGTTATTATCTTTTGAAAAGCTGGAGCTCTTCGATGAATCTAAAAAAGGAAATTAATGATGTCAAAATATGTTGCTCTGAGCAATCATCAAGAGCTTAGCATTTAAATACACACCACTTCCCTCATAGTCTCTTGTGAAGCAACAATCCGTGTAATAACAACTTTCATTGTGTCCAGGCAACCGAATAAAATTAATCCAGTTTTCTTTCAAAGCCATAGATTGTGTGTAACAGTGGTTTGGTCTTTTTAACAGAACTGTCTACACGAACCGGTGGGCGATAGAGGTGCGAGGAGGCGAGCATGTTGCACAGGCTGTAGCGCACGACCATGGCTTCCATTTCTTTGGACATGTAAGTAAAATTTTTAGATAATGTCACAACCTTAACAATGTTCCACCCACACAATATCATGGATAGATGGCATTATTTCCTGTTGCGGCTTAGAAATAAAACGTTTGCCAGCTTCAACACATCATGTTTTTTGTATTTTGAAATCGACGTTAAGGGCGTGTGGTCTTTATCTATCCATTAAAAGATCTAAATAAACAAGCTTTATCATGTTAAAGATTTTTTTTTATTTGAATGAATTCCAAATACCTGAGTATTAAGGCAGTACACCGCCCTGTTCCCTTTTTCTACCTGTCACACACGTTCAAGATGTTTTCAAAACACGGAACATCGACGCTAATTTGCAAAAGCGTTAATTATCAGGTCACGTTAAGAATAGTTGATACAAATGTATCGTTTCTACCTTCAGTTGTGTGGTAATTATCGTCACCAACCTTCATCAACTATGTTCAACTCTAGACGTCGTAATTTCGCAGATTGATGTGAAATTCCAGTTCACTTTTTGTCACTTTACAAGCTTGTATTGTGTAGGCGTTTCAAAATGAACAAATTAACGCAGGTTTTTTATTCGGACTTTGAAGTTGTACAATTTGAAGAAGTTGCAGGCAGTCCCTGCTTAGCCTTGGAAGGGAATATTCCAGAAAAACTGCGAGGCCGCTGAAATTGATAATCAAGTCACGGTTTAATTGACCATAATAGCAGACAGCTGTGTCTGCTTATGAAAAGTGTCTCCCACCACAAAAAGTAACATCAGCAATTTAGCTGGGTAAGCATTGCCTTGCCTCATAAGATATCGTGAGGTCTTTTCAAATGGTCAATGTGCTACACAGAGCCATAAAGATATGAGTGTAAAGGTGAAGAAGGCAAGTAAAAATGGAAATGATCGGTTAATAGTTTACATTCAGCTTACACTGCAAAAATTACTCCCAACCTTTTCCATTAGCTACGAATTGGTATCAGTATATCTGAATATATCGTGCACGCTCTGTGACATACAAACACCAAGAATATAATTATTTAGTGCGAAGAAAATCCGCGCGTCTTTTAGGTAAATGGATTAGTTCCAGAGCAACATGAAAGGTTCACTCATCAGTTTATTTCATGCAATATATACCTGCGCGTTGCCGCTTAGCGAACTAAATTGAGTCGTTACCAAGATCAATTTATCAGATGATAATAGTCACCTTCCGGTCTGATCTCTGATGTTTGTCTCCTTTTATTAACAAACGAAGTTGATATATATGGGACCAAGTTGCATGTAGGACATAAAATTGTGTGTTACACGGGGCTAAGAAAAACATAAAATTTCAAATTATTCCCTTTTGATTAAAGGAACCTCAGGTGGCGGTAGGTTAATACAATATGTGTCGAAAAAGAAAGGTTGGTGGTTTAATGCCATTATCCTGCTGCCACAATTGACAAGTTCAGGACTGATCAAAGACGATTGTTTCATGATTCTGCATTGATTTACGTCTACACAGTAACCAGCTAAAGATCAAGTCTCATGTCCCCAGACGTGTTTTGAAAGTTTAATGTGACAATGCCTTGTCTGACCAAACGTATCACATTCTTCAAGATCCGTGGTGAATTAGGGCTACTGAATATTCACTTGAAAATAGGCATGTCGTAATTTGGTGGAGTTTGTAAAACACGGGACTTTGTAGACATGAGATAATTGCCGCCCGCATCCGAAGGATGGGGGAAGGTAATAGTTTCAGTTTGTTTGTCAGTGCACAGAGGGGGGGGGGTACTCAGCCGACTTGTATGGGGGGTACTCAGCTGACTTGTATGGTGGGTACTCAGTTGACTTGTATGGGGGGTACTCAGCTGACTGGTATGGGGGAAATCAGCTTGGGTACTCAGCCAGGGTGGTACTCAGGTGGGGGGTGCCAGGGGGTAACCCTGGGCTGAGTACTCCCACCTCCCACTGAGTAAACAGTACCCCCCCCCCCCAGGATAGAGCAGCTACGCAGCAGGCAGTATGCCTCTTGCGTTCACGCAGGAGGACTTTCTCGTTTATAAGTATTAAAATAGTGTAGAGTATTAAAATAATGTATAACAAAGTACCGAACAAAACTAACTAGTATGGGAAAGACTAATTATTGCAAGTGAGACCAACAAAAATTGTATGTTCACAAATGTTTCAGAAATTCTTCTTAATTTGACAATAAATATTAAATGTTGTTCATCTACGTATAAGAATTAATTCCTTGGGTTGCTGTTCTAACATATTGATTGAGGTAAGTTATTGACTGCAGAATATGCTATTCAAGGGAAACTATGGTGTTAATAATAACAAGAACGGTCATTATTTGACAGGTTGGTTCGACATGTACCAAATGAGGCAATAAATTCTCAGTTAGGTATCATATTAATTATCACATCAGAACGTCCAACTAAAAGCAAACCGCTCATTACGCCTTATATCTCATTCAATATTTATAGGGTTTTAAACTCTCTGGTTACTCTACCTGTAAAACGAGAAAAGTAATGGAAGTCCAACGAGGCCGCAGTTGATTGCCAATATAAATAACAATTCTGCACAAAATAATCATTGTTAGGAACAAGATAGACACTCAAAGAAGCCTTAGATCTGCCTCTAACCGTTTAATCGATATGGTTCTTCTTATGAAACTGGTTAACACATGTCATTTTTATTTCCTCTTTTCAGATCTATGACGACTTTTACTCCATGCGACACCCGAAGGTTCCGAGCAAGTCAAAAGACACCCATGAAATACTGTCTGCTGCTTTAACAAAGGACACGAGAGTAGGTCGCTTCCTATGTTTAAGAGAACATTTATTCAATCTTCACTCTTTCCATACAGGAGTTGCGTCAAATTAAATGGATTAAATCCAATATTTTTTTCGAAAGAAATAGGGTCGCTTGATCGTTTGTCAAATTGTGATACTTGTGAGACTTTCTGCCCACATAACTTTTGCTTGGTGAAGCATAGGTCTATTGTAGATAAGCGTTTACCAACCTTTTAATCCATTTTCTCCGTCATAAAAACATCAGACCCTCTCTGTTAGAGAAGGCAAGTGTCATAAATATGAACAAGTAGTGCTGTGCTCTATCAAACATAGAGGGAACAGTGGGAGAGGTTCGACCCTCTTGGATAAAAGAAAAGCTTTCTTCTAACGATGTCATCCGAGGCAAACAGCTGCCTTTACCCTGCCACAATCAGATTAGTCCCAAAAATGAATTATGTACACGAAAGCTTTGTGTATCTTAAAAGTCACTATCAAGTCAAAGATGCTGACACTAATCCAAGTTCATTACCCTTCACGACGTACTAAAGGTATATCAAGAGGTAATACCCATCAGCACTTTGTGGCGGAACTGATTAACCTTATTTCATAAATTCTGTCGTTGCTACTGTCGGTAGAAATTAGTTGTGACATCCCGTGTCTTACATATCCATATCTTTTTAAGACTTTTGTATCTCTATGTGCCTCTCCTTTGAAAGTAAGACTTCAGCTCTTTGTTATCAAAGAGATTCCAAAGGACTCTGTGGTAATAGGCACCAAAACAAGACCTTTTATGTGAAAAGTTCAAGGACGTCTTATATCATTTACCTCTGCAAATAAATATTAAAATTCCATTGTATCTGAACAGAGAGCGAGTTTTTTGTACTCGAGGCAGGATCTCATTCCTATTACATAATGCAGCGGTGATGGAATCGATGGCAATATTAACACACACAGTTGGTGTCTTTATATGGCAGGTGGTTTTTTGGATAAAAGTCATTTCCTAAGTGCCTTTCAAAATATGTTGCCCTTTAAATATAGTTGCAAACATGTTGCTTCCTGCGTAGATGTAATGTAAGAAATGGCTGCTGGCAAGGTATGTACACAAGGAAGGTTAAAAGAACATAATCTGTCGTCGGAATAATCAAGTAAACCTGTGATATTTTCCGTTTCTAATGAGAGAGAACTATTGGCTTATTCCTGAGTTTCATAAGACTTACTGGGATCTTTTTTCGGCTCAATTGTGTGCAGTTCTAATTAACTGACCCACTTTCGAAAATCGTCATTGTTGGGGAGGATAAACTAATCAAATTACTTCCCAGGTGTTTGACCTTTGAGACAGTACTGAAATGAATATTTATAGCACTGCATAGTCTGTGACAGAAACGTTTTCAGTTTTGAGGATTAGACAACAATAATGGGCGTGCAAAGGGTAACCTTCCGTTTTGACGTAGATCGAAATGTCAATTTGATCTTAATTGCCAGTCACGACTTAACTTGCACAACTAAATGCTGCTGCACACGTGCACGAATGCCAATGCAGACACTTAAAAAAGAGATTTTATAGAAATCAAATATACTTTGTTCCATGTCGCATTTAAGCAAACCGTTGGGATTGTACGTTTGGATCTACCTTTGGGATCCACGGGAAAGGTATTGTCTCTATGCTATGGAAAAATTTTAATAGCGTGGTTACCAATTAATTTTGTATGCATTTGCCCAATAGCCCAGGGAACAGTCTTCCTTGATGGTAAGCAAGGTAACTTATCTTAGGAAAAGGCTTTAACACACATTTGTCGCCAGTTGGAAAGAAACAACATTCACACGAACGACTAAATATGCCTGCATCCAATGACCATGCAAATCTCCCAGATTACTTGGTAAATCCGCTATTTTGGCCGTGGGTTTAAACAGCAATAACACCGAAGTCATATCAATGGCAGCTTGATTTATACCTTATAGACGTTCTCAAACAGTGGACATTGCATTTGGACAGATATAGGCTCCATGTAGTGAAAAGTGCACTCATAAGTCAGTTTCAGCTGCACATTGTATGCGAAATGGAAGAGCCATGTAGACCTATTTGTATCCCGAATCCCGATTGTCCAAGCAGATAGAGAGACCCTCCATAAATTACATTTGAATTTCGGTAGAATTGAATAAAGAAAGTTCAGAGCGACTGATGTATACGTTGCTTGAAAAAAAAATCTGGAGTTTTTTGTTGGCTTTGTTAACAAAGCTTGTCACGGCAGATTTAGTGATTACTTAAAGTCATTTATCTGTCTGGTGTTTGGATTGTGTCCACACAAATTCGATGAAATTACGCGAATCAGTGCATATGCAAGCCTCTCTCTTGAAAGAAACAACCATTTTTATTTAAATTTGGAATATCTTTTCAAATGAATTAGACCAGATCAGATCTACGTCAAGTTCAAAAAAGGTCTTGCAAAAATTTGCTTCTATTTAATTCAATTAGCTGAAGATCATTCTAGCCATTCCACATTTGACTTCAGTCCAGTTTCGTTTCACCATTGATTCTTTTTAGATATCACCTGTGTAAAATCAAATAGAATATTTTTAGCGCTGAAGTGTGGTCTCAGATTCCAATTTATATTATGATAGTATTGTCTCAAATCGTAACACAATAACCTTTGTCAGAGTCTAAAGGCTCGATACACGTATATGGACAAGATTAACTTTAATCTTGCCGAGCAAATGTTCATTTAATATCCATTTACACTAATCAAGTTTCAAAGGACCGTCTTTCGAAGACTGAAAAAGAACACTTGGTTTTTTTTAGATTAGCCCAAACCTTCTCATTTCTCAATGTGAATCTTTCGCTATGATTGTTAGATAATTGGGTTACGTTCATTTCTAGGTGTCCTGGTTTGAGCAGCAGGTGTCTGGAGAGCGAGTCGGTCGAGCTTCCACTAAACCTTTCACCAATCCGTCTGACCCCAGCTATAAGAAACAATGGTATCATGTACGTATCATTCTAATACATTATTCACCAAATCAAATTAACAGCTACATCATCACGTTGCCCTGGAATAAAACAACAAAGACAAGCACATCAATTTGAAATGAAGCCTGATTTTTGTCTTTATATCAGACTGGGAAATGTTTGGAAACCTACATTAAGCTGGTTTATCTCAGCCGATTCCAACATATTTTCGAGTCCCGAAACCTTTTTTTATTTTCTCGTTTTCAGTTTTTTTCTCTTAACAGCTTTGTAAAATCCATATCATATTTAGAAAATCCTGTCTCAAATGGACAATTTCTATTCCCATCTGTCGGATTCCTACCCGGTGATTATTGGCAAAATATAAATGGAGAAATACTGAATATTTGAAGCAGTCCACCTTGGATAGCCATTTTCTCTGTATCCCTCGCTAATATTTGTGGGGAAAATTGGGTACATCTTTGGGCTCATTGCATTGATAGCAAGTCATTCTGGCTCGTAACACAATTGTGATTCAGTGTAGCTCCACAGACATTATTCAACCCCCTCACTTAACCCAGATTCCCTGTGGGCAGCTGCAATGAAAAAATCCACTCAAGCGGGGGTGAAGGATGTGTGGCTTCCCTCAGAATCTTTATACCGCTGTCCTATGTAAAGAAATGACTATGTTTGAAGTACAATTCAACAATGAGTTGGACATATCTTTTTGTAGGAGAAAAACGTGGCAGGATGTAATTTTTTTGTCATTAAAGTGTATTTACAACAGGAAATTTCACTGCTTCTTTTCCCTGTAGTACTATGCCCAGTCCCATACCTATCATGTCTCAGTCTGCCTTATGGTTCCAAAGAAGGCAGTGACAGTTATGATTTTGCTTGTTTTATCGATATCGTGCGGGTATTTTGTTGTAATTTATACTATTGTCAGAAAGTATTGCTTTCAGTTTATTGCGTTGTTCATTCTTCACAAGACTGAAAGCCCATCCACTCAACTGTGTACATTAAAAAACTACATGAGAGTAAGATTAGAAGTTGAAAACCAAACTGAAGTCCTTCAAGTGAATTACTGAATTAACGTAAATTAGAGAAAAAACTTCTCTTTTTAATTCAAAGGTCATTTTGGTAATGCCAACCCACCCGAGGCCATTTTACACAAATTCAATTAAACGAATAAATTGCCTTTACTACTAAATATACATTCTTTTAAGGACAAGAAATAGAATGGTCGGAATCCAATTTTACTATAATTGATTTCTGATCCTTGATTCGGTTTGTTTCAGTTTGAGAAAGAGGAGAACATGAACGTTGAGCAGACATGGAAGAACGGTTACACAGGACGAGATGTCGTTGTCGCTATTGTGGACGATGGCGTCTGGTATAACAACTCGGATATACTGCCAAATTACGTGAGTACACTATTCTATCATCCTTGCTCTATTTGTTCACTTGTCTTTCTATGTGATTGAAGTAAGTTGACTGCTTCGCCGGGGATCTGGATTTATGTTACTTAAGCTACAGGTTTAAGTACACAATCGTGTTAAATGTCACTGCGAGAAAAGTGCAACCATTCTATCTGTCTCAGTGAGTGTTTTTTCTGTTCTTTTCCAGTTCGCTTTAATGCTTTCTGCGTAGGAGTATCTTTATCGCCCGAAAGTGATCAAATAATGCATTTTCCATTCATTTCTTTAGATACTATTAATTCTGTTAATTCCAGTACGGGCCAAAAAAAGGAAGGCCAATAAAACATAACATGGCGGCTTTTAATTAGCTTCACAGTTACACCTTCTTCGGCTGTGAAAAGTTTTGCCTGAAACTAATAAAATCATAAAGTAATTTACCAGCTTTCTGATGAGGACGCGCACCTTTCAAAAACTCACTGAAAAACTCAGCTTTGTATTCCTTCCGCTACTTTAACATCAAATTTCTGATAAAGAAGTGCTAAAACTGAAAAGAGGTGACAAAGGGCAGGAAGTTGATTTTATTGGGACGTAAACGTATTCTGCAATTTGATTGAAATAGCTTTTACATATAGTTCCTTTCACGTTCTCAAAGAGAACATTAATGCAGCTGGGGGCTGATGTGTATTTTTGTGAGAAGAGTGACATCTTGATATGCTAATACATAAAATGAACAATAACAGACGGGAATCTTCAAAGCATGAAATCTTTACTGTGTCTGTCAGGACAATAGGCATATATGGAGATGTAAATAACATAAGAGTTAACAAAAATGTCATTGACAAACCACTTGTTCGTTTCGTATCTGCACATTGCGGACTTCAAAGACGGCAAAGATGCATATTTCTTCTTTATTCACATATATTTCCGATATCAACCAGAAAAGATCATGGTACTTGCCGGCAGTGGTGAGAACGAACGGATGAACCCATCATTGTGTTTTTGTTCTGTGAAAATCTAAAATACAGTGTCCCACTAGAATGTAGATGATACTCAGTCACAATAAAGTGTCTGTTGAAGACTTTCTTCTTTGCCTATTGACTGCTATTCTGGTCATAACTCTTTCCGCCAGAATTGCCCTAAGTGAGAAATGATGTCGACTCTGACAGTACATTGCTTTTGTATTGTCAAAACACTGCCAGAAGGACTGTTAAAAACTTCCAAGTGCAAATCAAATGGTTGACGCCAATAGATTGTTGAGAATGATCAATGAGACTCTTTTTCACTGGAGAGCAATTTAAGCTGTTAAATTGATGTTGGGAAAGTTTTGTGAAGATGGGATGGTTGTTGTCATAAGGTTGGTGTGGTAATCATGCAAACTAGACATTCGAAACAATAAAAAAAGAGCAAGAGAGAACTACCTTGGTCATTGATCAGTCATTTTATTTTCATTTGTACCAAACATATAGCGGTAACCTTTTGTTTGTGCCAAAAATCGGTAACTTTCGTGTGGAAAACTGAAGTGTATGTTTGTCTGAAAGGAACAAAAGCTGTTATGTGTCATTAATCTGCTGTGTGAAGAACTGGAACGATATCATTATAATTTGGATTACTGGTTACGAATTTCTCAAATTCTGAGATATTTCGTTTTTGTTAACATGTTTGGAATGTGGGGCTGATCCTTTGGTCAAATATTTAGGGAACACTAGAGTATTGAATTAGAATGTAAATTAATCAGAAAATAGTTCACAAACTAATAAAATGGATTCATGTTATGTTGTTTGCGTTACATCTTTTCTATTATACTTTAAGAAGAAGCATCCATTTTTCTGAATTCTGGCATACAATATTAGAGATGAGATACCCATTCCCTTTTCAATTTCTAGGCTTTCGCAACTGAGGCATTGGCAAAGATTTGAAACATACACCGATGAATGCAAAAAAGAAGGCAATTCCTTTCGGTTGTTTTGGTGTTCCTATCAGTTTCATACATAGAGGTCTGTATAATCCATACAATGTAATTTAAACATTAATATGTTGCTTCCTCGATACGGAAGACAAATGGAAACTATAGAAAGGTCACACCTGTAACTCCTTTTTAAGAAGTAAGTCTATTGGCTTCAGTGAATAACACCCACGTCATTTGTTGCTTTTGCAACTTCAAAGCTTTACAGTATGTGTTACCTCACAGAGAGCAGCGCTTTAGAATTGCATACAGGATACAAGTATTTTGTATGGTATGAAAGAAAATTTTACCGAAGCTTTTCATCAATACCAACATCCGAATTGTGTGCATACTTTTATTTTTGGAAAATTGTTACTTCAAACCGTTGATAGTATATCCGCGAAAATTACAAACGAAACGTTCACCATGAAAAGGACCTGTAGGCAGAAAATGTAGTTTTTTTGTCTTAAAAGCGACTCATGATGCAGCTTGGTATGTCATCCGCCTAATGTATCCACTTGAAGGAGCAATTTTAGGAACATTATTTTCCACAGACATTTTCAAGATCATATCACACAGAAATTTATTATGGATGCTCTTTAATTCCACATAAAGTGTCTTTGACAAGAGAAATAAATCCTACCTAGTGAGAAAGATTTTAAGTTTTGAGTCTGATAAAATGTCTGCGATTTAGATTGCGGAAGTTCCATTGCAATTGAGCTAAAATGGCAGATGAAGATATTACACCTGAGGCAGTTCATTGCTACTCTGGTCACAGCCCCCTTCCACCCAAATTGCCCTAAGTGAAAAATGGTGTCGACTCTGCCCGTACATTGCTTTTGAATTGTCAAAATATTGCAGGAAGCAATGTAAAAAGAGTCCTAAGTGCAAATCAAATGGTTGACTTCGAGAGATAGCCTGGTTACGAATGATCAATGGGCCCTCCCTCTCACTAGAGTACGATTTCAGTGGGCAAAGCTGGTGGTAAGAGGAAACTTTGAAATGTATTTTCGCTTGTGCTTCGTGAACAGGGCCGTTTACATATTAATTTTTATGTATGATGATAGTCTTAGTTAAATTGTTCATGACTTTTGTAGAAAATGTGTCGGGAGCAGTTCAGGCGAGAAGGAAAATGTCAATAATAGCGTTCAAAATCAAGTATGCATAGTCTTTTGATAACAGAGGAGCACGAGTCATTAAATCACCTTCTTGATGAACAGGAACAGTATGAAGCATTTGTAATTTGATTTTGCTTATGGTTTTTGAATGGAGACGCAAAAGAAATACAGATACAGCAAAAGAAATACAAATACGGATATTAATAGAGCTAAGGCCGAATTCTCTTGAAATTTTTTTAATCGTAATTACTCAATAGAAGTAAAACATTCAGATACTACGGTTTTATTTTGTTAGACGATTATTATGGTATCACTGACGATTATGGCTTGCCTGAAATACGGCTTAAATTAAATGGTTTCTGTGTGCAATTTTTATACCTGTTATACGAAACGGGTATTCACTGACTGAGGCTTCCTTTTCTGGTAAAAGAACAAAGCTAAAGCATTTGCGTAGACGACACACCCTATTGACGGTTTTTAAAGAGTAACAGCAGGATATATAAGTAATATACTGTTCAGTCTTTGTGGTAAAACACCCACCTTTTATACTTTGAAATATGTTGGCAGGTTTGTTATTTCCATACTGCAGCCTTCTGAGCTGCATATAGAAAATTTAAATCTGTGATAAATCCTTGATCGTTCTAGCATTTGTCACTCCATATATGTTTAATTAGGGAAAACAAAGGTATGTACTTGTTGGACATGGTTTTGTATTCTTCAATCGTCCAAAACAAGACTGACTGTTTTACCTTTATTTTTTCAAAACAATCAACTTGTGTTTCTCGGGAAAAGAGCCTTTCTGCATGATACCCAAAGTTTTTATTCTGTCTGTCAAGACAATGGACATGAATGCAGCTAGAAATGGCAAAAGAGCTGACATAAATGTAACCGGAGAACCAGTTGAAGAATTTAACGTATTTTGTTTCGTGTAAGAAATATAAAATTAATATTACCGAAAACATTTATTCCATAATAAAATTCATGTCAAATGTCGTTTCCCACAAAATATTTCGATTTAAATCTGTTGGGGGAAGTTTTTCATGTTATGTAGTTGTCTACACCTACGAAGTATCTGCAAATTTGATGAGGAAGTATTACAACAGCTACATCATTATTATTTTTGGAATAGTTATACCTGCTGTAATATCTGTAATTGTTCCCTTGAGGGAATCCTTCAACATATCCAAAGTTGGTGTCGCTGAAAATAACTGCATTATTCTAAAGTCAAAAATGTAAACTTTTTCATTCTAGATCATCTAGTACATAACAGAAAAACGGGCCACGATTCGTTGTTGTATAATATTGGTAATTTTTACATATTCAAAAAGCCATACCAAGCCAGAGCTACGTTGAAAATAAATAGTATCTTAACATGTAAAATATTATAGTGAATGGACTTACAGCGTTTTCAAAACCGTGATAAAAACAAACAAACATGAATTTAAAGATGGTTTAAGTAAGATCATTACGCCATTGGTATGGACTGGTCAGTTCTCAGAGACAGATGCGACAAAGAATTGATTCACTGCGTTATAAAGGACAAAGATGTATTGCAAGAGAAAGTGGAATTAGTCCTCTGTTGGTAAGAAAAGAAAGCTAAATCTGGTCTCATAACTGGCTCTGGCTATATCAATAGTTGTGAACTTCGGCTTCACCTCAATTTGTCAAACTCTACAAAAACAAAGTTTACCGAGATGAGCTTATAAATTATTATATTTTACGGCTCACTGCATATTATTTATTTATTGCAAAGCAAGGTAAGTAGACTGACCCATCATTTTATCCGTGCTAATGAGAATGTATCACGGTATTAGAAAGGACACTGTAATAAGGATGTGTTGGACATACAGGAACGATGGCAATCTGTTTTAAAAAGACCCATGGATGAGAACACGTCACACAGAGTTGATATTCAATCATACCCTATGATTAATTAATTTAACATTGAGGTGTTTGAAGTAGCTTTAGACTGAGCTATTGTTCCTGTAGAAACTTCTCTGAAGAATTCTAAACGTTTCTGTGGCAATCAAAATGTCATGCAAAGGCATTGGAATTGAAACAGAGTAGTTCGCAGAAAGATGTTTTAATGGTCCAATGGAGGAAAGAACATTTTGCGTGTCATTGGTGGGAACTATGCTAAAAACAAAGCCGAAGATTGATAAGCCTTCCCGTTGCTTTTGAAGACCAAAAGGTAGCAGTTACGGGATGAAATATTGGCTGACTGGGAATGCGGTGTCCCGGGGCATCACAGATTGCTTTGCCAAGCCTTTTTTGCTGCAGATGCATGTCGAGCAATGACTACCTGAGAAACATTGTTTCAGCATGAATTTGTTAAAAGAGAGATCTATAAATAGATTAGTTTTCTCAATGAAACTGACGCTGCCTTATGTAAGAAATGATGATTTATCGCGGCAATTTGCCAGTTCACTTCATAATTAAGTTAATTTGCTTATGATTGAAGTGCAGAAGTTCGGTACAGAAGACATCTACCAGAAAATAAAATAAAAATGGAAAGCGTATCAATTTGTGCTAAAAAATTACCATTTGACGTGAATTAGTGTGTAGATTTCTGCCTATTTTGTTGTTCGTACGCAACATTGAACTGCCTATGGACAGCTTCTTGGGAGGAGAGGGGTATAATTTGATCTTATGGAATTCACATCAATCAAAGAAACACTGTCAATAGAGCTAACGAACCTTACACTTCCCAATGACCAATAGTACAAATTGGTTTTATTCTCTCTGAGTCTTTCGTTGTGGCAGTTGAAAAGAAATGCAGAAGATAAGAAACTCCAGATCGCGTACGCAAATAACTGGTAATTAAAAAAAAGAAAACAGCCAATAATTATTATTTCAAAATGATTAATTTATCAGCTCTAGGAAATATGACCCAAGTGGTTTAGGTCTTTTTAGCAGTAAATTACCGCCTTTATTTCTGACCATGGAATGACTGTACTGAAATAAACCTCCTGTAGACTGATTCTTTCCTTCTGATCTCAATGATGGGACATAATTAGAATCAAATGTAATGAACTGAACCTGAATTGAACAGTTAATGGGAACCGTTCCATTGACATGCGAGCTCTAATCTTTTCGCGTAATAGAATCTATGTTACAAATCTCCTTTTGTATTGATTATCTATGAAATGTCTAGATTTATCAATACTTGCACTGATAAGAATCAAAGAAATGAGGGATAAACGACATCAAATGTAAAGTAATATCCTTAATCTGTTAATATTTGCAGATTTAGTATGATGAATTATTGACTAGCTTTTGAGATTGGTTTTGATTTCCCGATGTCATGAAGGTAAATGCATACCTTTTAACAGTAGTTGTCAACATATTGTCACATGCATATTTGTTTGTCGTTTCATTGTTGTATGTAAAATGGTACTCAATTTGTAGAGTCTTAACATTTATTACGGAACAAGACAATTGGCAGTAGGTAGTTTTCCGAGAAATAATAATTTCCGAAAGTTTCAAATGGAAGTAAACCAGTGTCACAGCAAGAAATGTGGCCTTTGTGAAGAAAATCCTGCCCCGGGGCCGGAGGCTTGGTTTACTATGCCTTGATATAGATCCATGTCAAGTAATGGCTACCTGGTCACATTGTTTTTCAAATCAGGAATTGACTGCTCCCAATTTGTTATAAGATGCTTATAAATAGATCATACTTGCCAATTTGGCTGACAATCCAGTCATATAAGATGTGATTTATCCGAGCAATTTTCCAAGTTGGCTTTGTAGCTCATTTATCTTAACCGCGAGTTATGCTAATAGTATACTGTATGCTACAATGTGAAAAATATATCAAGCGAAATCTCACAATTACAAATTGATTTTTGTATGTGACTGATAGAACCGAGAATGAAAACGTTTCGAAGAGATCTGCTGCCAGTAATTATTTCCCTCATGTGCGGCTCTCATGAAACTGATCCGAAATTGGCTTTCAACGGTCACGAAATTCACTCGAAAATCTTGAAACGGTAGCTTAAACTTGTCATAATTTCACCGAGGAATCAAACCGTTGCATACCATGTTCCATTTACAGTATTACCTCAATCTATCTGAATCAATCATACTTAATAAAAGGTATTTCACGCTCACATTATATGTGGCCTGTATTTACAAAATTGCTTTTAGACATATTTCATAATTGATCTGTCATTCAGCACTGAAAGCAGGAAAATCTCCCCTGATAGACCATTCCCTCTACACAGCATTAATGACAGTCATGAGGTAATTAAAAGCAATGCTTTGGTTATTAGTCGTATCTGTTAAAACATCAGAACCATAACTGATCTAACGTTTAGTATTAAACCAGTAATATATGTTAATATGTTCACTTTTGTTCAGTTTTCCACTTGGTGCGACAAAAGGCTATTTAAAAATACAGACACAATAAAATATTAACCAAACGCATTGGTGATTGTTGTATTTGAAATGTATTTCTACAAAGGGCTTTGCAATGAAATCGAAAGCTTTTGTTGCGTGAAATGTTTATTACAACAGTTGAAGCAGAAGACGTAAATGGAGACAAAACAATATGAGAAAAGACATAAATGTCGCAGTTAAATCACCGACTGTACATCGGGGTTTCATATTTTACAGCAATTGTAGAAAATCCATATGAAAACATACGACTGGTTGGGGAAAATGGATTTTTATCACACAAAAAACATTGACGCTATTTTTGACATGTCAATTTCAAGTGGAATATTAATGTTTGCCTAGAAGACATATCCGTGGGAATAACTCTCGGCAGTCACACAATCACCACTGTGTTGTCCCTAACGCTAGATATGTGGTTTCTTTCCATGAAATTAAGTGTTCTGGGTTGCAGCATGATATGGCTAGTTACGTTTATTCGTTGAGCTTTTTTGTAAAATTTCCGTACAGTTCAATACTGTTTTATTGTCTTTACATCTGGATTGTCATGGGTTGGTGTACTTTGACAATGCGCAAAGAATTGCAAGAAGGATAATAAAACATTGCAGATGAAATCCATTTTACTATGGCTGATCTTTTGTAAAGATTGATCAATGAAACTCCTCTGTACCAGAAAACCCCTGAAGCTGTCAAGATGGTGCTGAAAAATTGTCAAGAATGCGACACAAGTGATGTAGTCGGAGCTACATACCAATGACTGGCTTTCAACACTTCTGGAAGGTTGAAGTTTGAAAAAGGACTGCTTACTTCATTCAAGGTGAAGGGGGCTTAATCGTTCACGGTGCAACGTCAGTGAAAGCCAAACCGAACAATTACATTATTGAAGCTCGCATGACCAGTGCAGACGGTAACAAACTTGAAATCTCCCCTAATTTACTGTCGAATATAGACTGAATAGACTGCTGCACCTCATTTTTAGTTGACCTTAAGCTAAATGTCTTTAAGGATCATTGAGAATGAAGGTTTGTAAATAATTGCAATAAATGAAGAAAATCTCTATCTATTCTCAATATCGTATTCCTACAAACCCTGCAATAATGTATGCGCTCTCGAAATATATCGTTTGTATGTTATGAAATTGAACACAAGGAAAGCAAACTGTTAAATACTTCAATACAGACGGGATGGCAACGGTCCATTGTGATTATGTATAATGACCGCAATTTAAATCAATGAGCTGCACCTGAAAATGAAAGTTTCAAACATTAGCCTGCAAAGTAAATAATACTACAAGTGACCTTCACTTTAACTAGCCATGCTATTGGCTATTGGAATACTTTTTTTTACAATTTGCGACGTGCTCCCGCTTTCCAATTACATGTTTATTTCCAGCAGATCGTAATCGGAGAAAGTCGATAGTAATAACCATTTACACTTTAAGGTCTATTACATAAATTACTGTTTAACCCGAGACAAATCAATATGACCCAAGAACAGCGCCAACTGGAAAAATACGATTTGTTAACAAGTGCTTTAGTTATTTAATAGTTAATTTAATAATCAATCGAGTTCTTGATGGTTGATCCGCATGTAACAACCCACTCATGAAACGGCTTCAGTTTCTCAGTAGGATTTACTGGAAAGGGCTTGAATGCAGAACGCGGAAATGACGAGAGTATCACGTTTACCCTCAGTTCATAAGTGTGACAGAATAAAACGTCTTCAGTGAAGATGATTCATGTCGTGACCTGCAACTAAATTTTTGTTGTTATTCTGTGTTATATTTCTGCAAAATCCGGCATCTTAACTACTTTCATTCTGCAAACGATTGTGGCAATGTGTCATTAGAACCGACAACTGGTGTAGGTAATAGAAGCAAATGAAAGGGAACTGAATTCAGTAACTGTCCACAGGTCCAAACTACAGCGCTACAGTGCAACCTATGTAGCACGTGATGTGATTAAACATGACTCCTTGCATCCGCAATGAGGTTATTCTAGCAACATTGGTGACAATTCAATCCCATCTTTCCATCTGGATGATAGCAAATCCGGTTACATTTCGTGTTGCACCTTGAAAATTTGATTCTATTTTCCCCACTGTGTCAGATGTGACTCCTTGTATTCAAATGGAGAAAGAGCTAAGGTACATATTTTGTAGGCGTGTAAATTTATTGTATTATCTGAAATTCTTCGCCTCATGAATTGTAATGAGACTAGGTTGGCATTGCATCAAATCTCTGCTCTGCTTGTTAAGCTTACTGTCCAGCCAATATGTCAAGAAAACTAAATAAGCAGCGTTTTCAGCGAAATGAAGGGGAAATTTGTGCCTTCTCAATAAGAAATTATTGCTCCTCTTGATTGGATTATAAGAAAACTTGGGCTTGTGGATGTGCAAATGCTATTGATTTTCTTTCTTCAAATTGGCCCAACTGTCTTGGTCACATTTGAAGCATTATAATAGAAGCATTTTTCATACACCAAGGGGAAATTATTGCTATTGAATGTATTGATCTTTGGCTTTATTTTTTCATAAATTGCTCGAGAGACACTGGACTTCACACTTCTTCACGTCATTTAAGAGTCACAGTAGCACTTCCACCGGCGGCTGTTACCACAATGTATTCCTTTCTTTCAAATATGCATTCTTCCAGTATAGTCTGAACTTTCTGTTACGATCATATCAACATTTAAGTTTACGTAAGTTCTGTTTGTATTTACGGGCCAAAAACTCACGTTCGCAGTTTTTTTTTGGTTTCAAAGGAGCGGCTTGCCTAAACTCGCTGGTGAAACAAAGTATTTCAACATTCATTATATTTGGGTGACCCTTGTTAGAGATGGTTAGCAAGCCTCGGGCGGTAGGAATTCACTGACACTTCCCATGGTGTTGTCACTACCTGAGAAACGGTTTTCCATGTAAACAGAAAATGACCGATTTTTCTTCCGGGCTAAATCTCGAACAGTTGTTCACCAGTTTCAGTAGAGAACAAGACTTTTATAAGACCTACCGATGCATGATTTATCATATATCTGATGAGGTCAACTCATTAGGTGGAGGCCTGGTGGTTCTGACGGAGAAGCACCAATCATATTAACATAGAAATTGTCTGACCTAGGAGTTAAACCTGGAAGTATGGTTTTTCATTAGAAATTGTGGTTATGAAGGCTTCATGTGGTACGAATCTATTGACAGTTTTATGTGCTTTGAATGGTATTCTGAGGCCATTGCAGTTCAAATTAATCAAATCTTACGCTTCTCAATTAGGACATTATGGCCTGCCATACGAAGATTCTTTGCATCAAGTTAATACACGCCCAATTTGATAATGTGAGTCGACTTTTTCTCTCTCTTTTTTTAAAAAAGTGTACCGCATGAAAAAACGAACAGATTTTAAAGCAGTTATTGTAGTTATCGTCAACTTGTTCATGCTGCTGTCCATATATCGATATTTAATTTAACTTCAGTGGGATTTCTGATCCAGAACCTGCTGGGAAATACCAAGTGTTGGTTGTAACAATAACTTGTCTTAAGTTTACAAAGCAATCAGACCTGTGCGTGGTGTGCTTAGGTACTTAAACAGTAGTGATCAATCTGCATTCATCATATTCATCAAAAGATATTTCATGGCTGTATTTCCTGTGTGTTCTTATCAACATACGTCGCCACTGAATTTGGTACACATTTGATAATTGAGCTGTCATATGTAGAACCAAAAGAAATACACAAAAAGAGAGCTGTGTTGAGTTAAGTAAATATCCTTGATTGTGGCCAATCAAGAAACATAGCACACGCAAGGCCTGGCGCACAATTTGCAACACTAAAATAAAAGTCTTCAGTTGAAATTTACTTGTGGATGACCATTTTACTTGTGTTTAAAACTTTTCTTATCTGTTCAATTTTATGTTCTATTTGAAAACAAAAACATTGCCCTGGCGTTCCATTAACATCTTCTGATTCCAACAGTTTCATAGGAAATTTAGTAAAATTCAGAATGATATTATTTATAAATTAGAAACAAATAAGAACAAACTGAGTAATGTGCATATAAATATAAAATATAAATTTAGCCATGTAGTGATTGTTACACTGTTTACACAGTGCATAAGATAAAATCTATGAATAATCAATACAAATAAACCATTCACACTTGAATACTCATTACATAAATTACTTTCTTTTCTGTGAGTAATCAATACGATTTCGTGCAGTGGCAGAAATAGATGGTAGTTATTTTACTTTCTATTAACAGTGTACTTAGGAGGCAAAGTAATAGTCAATAGTGCTATTGATACCAGAGTACAATGAGTTGGGTTCAAAGGCTGCTCCACCGTGGCACATCACACATTGTGACTAATCTAAAATTCTGAAGTTTAGCCGATTTCCGCTGACGGAAAATTGACCACAGATCTACGATGACAGAGCACATTTCCAGTTTCGACTCCTATTTTAGTTATTTTAGCCAGGAAACATGTTGCAAATTCATGAATAATAATCTTTCTATATTTGGGATTGAGCAGTTTTGTGTTGCTCCCGGTTTCAGCGACTTTGAGGTCACCAATACAGTAAGAAAATAGTGATGAACCGCAAACTATCGAAAACAATTAAATAAAACAGCCAGCGTCTTGGCAACCAGTCTGTCGAATGACGTGAGATGTATTATGTCCTCAGCCTGGTCAAAATGGAATGAGACATGTTTTTTTTTCAAAAGAGTATTGCTTAATTTCTATGTTACAAATATATTGAGATACGTAATTTTCATGTTTAACTTTCAAAATTGCTTGTTGGTGACTCGTAGAGAGTTACCTTATTGATGGAAACGGGGTTGCTTCATGACTATTTTGGAAATTTTTCCATGTGAGGTGAAAAATATTATTTTCGTTTGGAGGGGAGCATGCAAGGTGACATTGAACCCATGTGAGGTGAGATTGAAACGAACATCAGAAATGAACATGGGCACAGACTGGGGGTGGCCAGATGAGGGGTGGGGGCCAGATAGGGGGTACCCCTACATTAACGAGTCACCAAAGGGGAATTCGTCACTCCTTGATATTTCCTTCTGTAATACTATTTTTTCATGATTTATCTTTGATTCTGATATCAGATCTACCAATCCCGCCCACTCTGATACTCTCAACCCTTTCACCTCCCACCCCCTGGCAGAGTTTTGTGTGCAGTTTGTGGTTACTATTCCATGAGCAGGACCATCTGGTCTTATATAATTCCATTCGGAAGACAATCAGCATGAAATTTAATTGACTCGGGAAAAAAGCACATGAAAATATTTCTGAATAGGTTTTCAACAAAAGGAGAAAGTGTGGATGGACATTAGATAATTCCTGGCCATAGAGATACTATCAGTAAATGTCCTCAGTCTTAATTTAATATACTTTGAATTGGTCTCGAATGTGTGGTGGAATATTACTACACAATTTAATAAGAACACTCTCAATAATTAATTTTAAAGATCAATGGAGTCATTTTGATATTGTCATTGAAAGTAAATGGAACCTCTTAAGACTGGCGCGATATTGTATGTCGTGCTAATGATGCTGAAGAAAAAATTATTTGAGGAAGCTTTTAGAAGAGCTATTTTTAATTAATAAAAAGTCTGTTTGGTTTACATTAAAAGTTTCAGTCGTCTTCCTGTTCCTGGTGGTATTTCCTTTTGAAAAAAGGATCCTATTTTTTCTCCCGGAATTTCACAAGGATGATTTGTACTTTTATGTGTGTTTGAAGTTGTCCTTTGGACTGTCAGCCTTACATTCATAGCAAATAGTCTTTGGCAGTTAAAAGTCACAAAGCTCATCACCACATATTCTAATGTCGTTTTTCCTAGCCACCGCAGGTTTAAAATCAATGTCGGTATTTTTTCTTGATAAAACAAAATCTTAAGTAAGCCTGTTTTGTTGTGAAATGAATGTTTTCACAACTACTTTGCATTGGCACATTTCCACCCCCCTTTGTGAGTAGATATCTTAAGTTATCAAAGTATAGCCGGAAGTGTTTGAAAGTAGCTGAAAGGGCTGATCAATGCGATACTTTTATAATGACAAATGTTTTCCTCAGTCCAATTGAGGGTTTGCACAATCCTTTATGTCCATTGTGATAATGAGGTACCAGTTGTTTTTTTAGAGTTATTCCCCAGTCAGAGCGCAATTATATTTGGATGATGTTGCAATGTGTTATTTTTCTCGAAATTTAGTAAGTGAACTGAACAATCTGATAAAAGCATAGCTTTACTGGAAATGAAGTATGTCTTCTTGAGATCTGGCCCAAACAAGTGGAAAATATTAAATTTTAACTGAACAAGTGACCAATTTATGAAGATGGCAGAAGCAATTTCCAACTACCGTTCTGAGTTTAGTTCTGAATTTTGTTCCGGTGCAGATAAGGAACAGCCATTGTTACGAAAAATGCAATTCCATTAGCAATTTAGCACTTTACTCAAAGCTTCTTCCTTTTCATATTGTGATGTATTGTATTTAAGGTCACAGTTATTCCTTTTAGATCGTGGTTGTAACGAGGACATGTGGCAATCTTTTTCAAATCTCAAACTTTTAATTCTAAACCATCACTAGAAATGTTGTGGATATTAATTTGCCAGTCGAGACAAAATATAAGACTTGGAGTCGTTGGGAACGTCATCAAGGCGTAATGGAATTATCAATCTTTTCATTAAGGACCGGTAGGATGAGGAAATTACTTCAGCCACTTAAATGCGATCACGTTTAATTTATAACGCTTGATCTGATTGATACGAGTTTTAAATCCCTGTGTATAGATCTCGTTAGGATTTATTATATCAGAAGAACATTGCCTTTTAGAGAAGAAAAACAAAACTTTATCAGAGTAATGTAAATGTGAATTTCTCAAAGTGTATCTCATTTTTATCCCTTGACTATGTGAAGAATTGGAAAGGTGTTGTTTCTATTTCTAACAATTCATTTCTAAGGCTCCTTTTCAAGGTGTCATAAAATTTACATGAAAGCTCTGGCTTGCTTTCATGATGCGTCACATGGAAATGATAAAAAGTGTAAGAAGTGCAAATCATTCCGCAGCTAATAGAATGTTAAGAATGATGAATCTTTCATAACGTCAAGAGTTTTTCGTCTTAAGTAATGTTCTCCACGTTCCTTCTGGTGCATTTGCCTACAGACAGTGCCGTCTATAATACCTTGAAAGTTAAGTATTCCAAAAGAGAAGAAACCGACTAGGATTACAGTGGAACAGGCAACATTACTTTCTTGATTAAATTGCAGCAAGGTAATGCGCAGTACAATGACGAAAAGTGACATTACTTTTCTTAAGAAAAAGAACTGAAAACTAAAAATTGAAATTTTTCGTAATATGTATGACTTCGTGAAAATCAATATCAATTTTCTGACAAAAAGGTTTTGTTTTATCATTTAATACAGCGATGTTATAAATGCGGAATCATTACCTAGTACAATTATAACACTTTCTAATTGCCAGTACGTTGTTTCCTGCCATAAATTAGAAAACAAGGCAGGTGCTTGTCCCAATAAAGCAGCCAAAGTATCGGCAATGCATACTGGATTATCTAGTACTGCAAAACCCAGTGACCCTTCTACCCGTACCCCTATTCCCAACCCCCAACCCCCCAACCCCAAGATGCCATCCACACGCCTTTGGGATCGTTTTACGAACAGTCGGTGGCCATTTTTTCATGAGCAGGACCATCAATCTAGTCAGCCAATTCCAGCCGATACATAAATATAGTCTATTAACAGTGCTGGACAGTTTTCGATGAATTAAGCAGTTTATGCCAATTCTAGCATTCTTGTCAAAGTGTTCGCAAGTTAAATCATGCATCGATTTCGCATCAGTCAGATCGTACCGTAACATCGACGGCTAATTTGAACAAATCAAGCAAACATGTCCAATGAAGACAGCTACAAATGGTTGTACCATGACATCAATAGTGCATTGATGTTGAAGGAGGAAATTCCACAGCTATTAATTGAAAATAAATTATAATAAACATTTTAACTTTAAAGCCTTTTCAATTACACTATTATGTATTTATTGCTTTTTATCTGTACAAAATGTTACATAACCGATTGAATAAGAAATTCTTAAACTGAGCAAAGGAAATTCACTGGTGACACTGTGTGGCACACCAGCCAAAGTCAAAATTGCGCACACCAGAGGAACCTCGTGGAGAGTTTGTTGGTGTGCCACAAAAGGGCCCAATAATAATCTAGCTAGAACAAGAATACGGCCAAGTAGATGACTTAATTATTTTTGAGTTTCTGTCTTAAAGAATTATTGATTTTGGTGAAGTGTTTATCTGTTTCGAAAATTTTCATGCAAAACAGCTGCAAAACCTGTTGACACTATGTGTATGTTGCTTCACACTGAGGCATGTTTTTGATTGTCAGTAAGTCTGAATAGTATTTCCGATGTTTTGTAATTTAATTTCCAAAGAATTTCTTTTGTAGTGAAATTTGTGCATAAACATCTAAATTATCGCCAAATGACTTTTGTTGTTGCCACCTTTGACATTTCAAACTAGCTTTTTTTTCAATTACTTTTCATTTAAACTTGTGAAAATGATCCATAATGAAAGTTTACCAGTATCGAACTACGAACATAACACGTTGATATGAACAATAAATCTCATTAATCCACGTAAAGGGCACTCAAATGCATAAACCATTTTACTTTTCTAAATAGTTCATGCTAAACGTCTTGTTTAGTAATATTGAGGATAATAGTAACAACTTTCAATTGATTTATACCTATTGTGAAACCATTATTGAATCAAAGCGCATTGCACACAACCACATTACACTCATTTTGTACCTGTCAAAAGTCAATGGTCTGTGCTTTGAAGAACAATTAATTTTTGATATTCCTTTGTGTCCAGGGACCTGTAAATCTTCGACGAATCGATAAAATTATTTATAAATGTCAACACTGAACTCTTGACAGTCAGTCATATTGGAATTTTACCATAGTTAATTAATCAAAGGGGAAGTTGTTTCACATACGGTATTCTTAAATAAAATGAATTTGAAGCTATTGTAAGATATGTAAAACCAAAAGAATTCTCAGAAGCAGAACAAAAAAGAACAGTCATATTAATCATGTATGTTTTGCATGACTCGCCGCATTTTTATATTCGGGGTGCAACCTCTTGGCAAAGTTGGGAAGTTGGGAAAGCAGTGCTTTTTGGCAAACCGGGAAGATTAATTTTCGTCCAGTGCTAAGACTCAATATGCCAGGTGTCCGGGTCATAACGGGGACTAGTCACGTCCATGACATAAAACCAACATGACCTCAATAAATTTTTACCAATATACTCACACTCTTCGCTTATTGCCATTAAGTTTCTGACAGCTTCAGTAAAATGCGTCTTAAGGGTCCATTAAGTTAATAAATCCTCCCTCATGGCCATAACTTTCCATCCTCAATTCACCGTTCCGGGACTTTACAAGCGGTTAATACAATTTTGAAATTTTACATTGACTGAAGATATCAAGTAGATTGACGCTAAACCTTGTTGTAAATGTTGGGGTAAACCAGAACCATCTTAGTGGGAATTATTTTCTTGTATTGTACGAACTCGAACACCCATAAATGTTGTGGAGCAATGTCGAATTGTGGATTAGTTCTTGCTGAAGTTCACTTTCAAAAAATTCTGATTTTTCTGGTTTGAAAATTTCTGCATATCGCTTTTTAATTAGTTTTGCCTGAAGTAAAAAATAATCTGGTTTGAAAATTTCTGCATATCGCTTTTTAATTTGTTTTGCCTGAAGTAAAAAATAATCAAGTAGTTGATGGAATGTTTCTACCCAGGTTTGAGAATATATTTATTGGTGTCACAGTACTACTTACGTAATAATTGATGATATTATCCCAATACAGTAACGCTGCAATATCAGGGGTAATTTACTGGATTTTTATGCGGTGTCATGAACGAGGATAATACTATATTGCATGTATCTATGCAATATTTATGATCTCTTTGAAGGGGATTATTTCCATTGAAGGAGCCTTTCCTGTCTTCAGTGATTATTAGATCAATATTTGTGACATGTATGCGTGCGCTAAGCTGACTTCCCCAACTAAGAATCTTAATTTTCTGTAATCTCTGCTGGCGTAGCCGCAGCTGATATTGATTTAAATAAATAAATATTTGAAGTGCGTTACTTTTAGAAATGGAGACCAAATAAATTGCGGACCAACGTGAGCATAGTTGACACAAAGTGATTCATCATTAAATTAGTCCTTGAAGGTTTGTTGTCCACAGGAGTATCAACAATTAAAGATGTGGACCGATGTAGATTTATCAAAGTTCCTGTGAGAAGAAGGTAAAGGTTTTTTAAATGTAGAAAATATTGATCTAAAAGGCTTAGTAGTCACAACATTACCAGGTGTAATTTGCCGACTTTGAGTGTGGTTGATATTGATTAAAAGCAGACAATCGTCTCCTTACAACAACTAATAACGTTTCGTCAGGCGGTAACGTTTGCTAAACACGTTATCACGTTAATGAAAAATACATTTACCCATGTTTAGATGACTCTGATGAATAGGATCGTTGAACAGGGCGTACCGATTAGATTTACAAAGAGAACCACCCAACTTTAATCATTGAGCTCCTAGGTGCAACATTAAGAAAATGAATACAGGAAGGATAGCAGACAACGAAAGCATCGCACTCTCTTGTGCTTTTTCAGCTAATCACACCTGGAATTCTAGACATGTATTGTAGGAGTTTGTGCTACTTGAGGTCCTAATGAGAATAGATGTTCCCATCTGAAATACTCAGCAAGGAAAGAAACCTTCCTTTCGAAAATGTAGAATTGTAACATGGAATTCAGTCCAGAAGTTTTACCGCTGTTAACAGTTCCAGTTCAGGGGAATGACTCAACTTGTAAACGTAATATTTTCAGATACAATTCAACAGTAACACCTCACAGTAGATACAAAGATAAATTCTTCATGACATTATCCAAGGTTTAAAAATTTAAAAGATGCCTTGGCACAATCAATGGCAAACAATCTGAACTTTTTGAAGCTGAAGGGGAACAATGCAAAACAGGTGCTGCGTTTGTACATTGTATCAATCATTTAAAATTAGATCAAGAGTATCTACATGTACGTCATACCATTATAATCTTTTTGCCTTCTACTTTAAAGATGACCTAGTAATAAAATGGGTGTGGATTTCACATTTCATGTTCTTTAAGCATACGTATTTCAATCAATTCAGTTTTCTACCAATTTAAGATTATCTGGGTGTCTAAATCGATTTTGAAGGCATAAGTGCACAGGTAAGATCACCTAATTTGGAAATATAAATTAAACAACATATGCTTTTAAAAGTAATATAAGACATCTTTTACCGCCCGCATCCGAAGGATGAGGGAAGGTAATAGTTTCAGTTTGTCAGTTCACAGGGGGGTACCCCAGCCAGGTCCAGATGGGGGGGGGGGTACCCCAGCCAGGTCTGGATGGGAGGGTACCCCATCCCCGACAGGGGGACAGGATAGGACAGCAGAATTAGTAATTGCTACGCAGCGGGCGGTATGCCTCTTGCGTTCACGCAGGAGGACTTTCTTGTTCTCTTGGATTTCTAACGGATTTAATTCTTGACAACGGCGGTTTTACCTGTCAGTCAGCATTCAATGATTTTCTAGGTAGACAGTTTCTGTTCGAATTCCATGAAATTATTAACATAAATGAAATAAATTGACATAGTCGTTCGGTAAACGACAGAGTACTTAAAAGTTTATGTTGCTCTTGGAAAACAAAATAGATATTATTGCACTATACCCGTTGTCAGGTACCAGCAGGAATGTGTGTTCGTTTGAAAAATGCATCCTCTGGTAACATAATAAATCCAAACTAGTAAGAATGGTAAAATTGTTGAGATTCAACCCAAATTTGAATTCTTGACCAATCACAGCAAATCTCAAGCTAAAATTTGTGACATCACAGAAGAGGTGAAATCTGACCTGGCAAGGAAGAAATTCTCCAATCAAGCACAGAAGATGTGTTAAGTTAATACTATGGCACTTCGCCAAATTCGAAAGGAGTACTCCCAGTTTTCGGTAGCAAGCCGAAGATGTATGTTTAACAAGAAGGTCCTCCTGCGTAAACGCAAGAGGCATACTGCCCGCTGCGTAGCCAACCTATCCCCAGGGAATTAAGTCCCCCAAAAACAGTTTTCAACCAAAAAAAAAATTTGAAAAAAGAAATTAAAAAAAAAAAATTTGGAAAAAAAAAATTTGAAAAAAAAATTTAGAAAAAAAAATTTGAAAAAAAAAAATTTTCGGGGGGTACTCAGCCTGAGTACCCCCCCCGGGACCGAGTACCCCCCTCCCAGGACTGAGTACCCCCCCTGGGACCGAGTACCCCCCGGGACTGAGTACCCCCCGGGACTGAGTACCCCCCCGGCTGGGACTGAGTGGTATGCTTGATCTTGGTATGTAATATCGGAACATTTTGTAAGAGCAAAAGCATGAAGTCGAGAATTTAATTTTAATTCTGCCATTTTTTTCAGTGTATGGAGGATGGTAGTGTCAATCCAGATGGAAACGTAAGTTCTGCTGTTTGTCCTTTTCACGGCCTTGACAAAATTATCTCGGGTGAAAATAATATATTTTAAAACCATGCATCTGGTAATCACTAGTATTCATTGCAGGTGCACGAGGTGAATATAACCGTCTCTGGTTGCGCGAGTTTCCAGGGTGACCGGGGATCTATCAGTGTCTGGGCGGTCTGTGATGGCTGCGGGCGGCAGGAGAGGATGTGCCTCCCGGACTTTGACAGGGAGACAGGGGACACAAGGTTCGGAGACCGGGCGCTCTTCACCCTCCCTGTCACCCGTGAGTACCAAGACGGCCTGCTTAATCATCATTCACTTGTTACACTCTTGCCAGACATAAAGCAGCCAACTTCCTCATCATTCATTTGTTCCAACAGTCCGCTTCATCATAATTCCCCAGAAGATATCTCACAACATATTACAGCTGTAGAACAAAACTCCTTTCCCTCAATCATTCCATTGTATTAGCACTAACTAAATCAAATTGATGATGATGATGATGATGATGATGATGATGATGATGATGATGATATACTTATTATTAAATGCTACAGATGAGCATGGTGTCGGGCAGCCGACGTGCGTACTGACGGTGGACATTACGCGGCTCCTCTGCGTCAAGAGTTCGGTAAATGTGCAGCTCGGGGTGCAGTGGTTCGTGGACAGCGACGCCTTCCTTATCAGCGACAAACAGAGACAGTGCCTCGCCCAGTGGTAAGGATTATCGTTTGTTTGAAGCAGTTTAATGACAAATAATCTTACCCAGCATCTAAATCTAAAGGGAATGGAATTGCTGTTTAAAACGAGGGTACAGCGAATATTTTTTTCACTGTTTGTTTAATAGTTGAGAGGGAATCATCCCTATATATTCACTTCGAAGTGCAATACCTGCTTCACAACATGCGAATGTAGTATTAGTCTTTAATAAACCATGAAGCGATCACCAGAACGTTGTTCTTTTACCAAAAGATGTCAAGGAAATTTTAGGACAAAGAATAAACTACACTGGCTTCTGAATCATCCAAGCAATCAAACCCCGATGAAATTAAGTTTGTTCTATTTTGTCAGGATAGTAACCGATCCTAATCATGATATAACGTTAACCGCACCGGATACATCTGTGTCGGTAGATGCGCGCTGGGATAGTTGTGCTACACGCATTGAGGTACTTTCAAATTCAAATTCAAATTCAAATTCAAATCAAAAAAATTCAAAAAATTCAAAAAATTCAAATTCAAATTTAAATTTCAAAACCATGGTTTTATTGCGGTGCAGATCGAGCTGAAAGAGTCCTGTCGGTTGAACAGAACGGTATTAGCATCGTGTACGGAGGAACCAACGTGTGACCTGTGTCAGACTCTGGTGCAGAGCTACGCAGACCTAGGCACCGGTAAGTAGACAGCATATAGTACAATACTACCTTTTGTAGGATGTCGATTTTTCCAAATTTGATTTCAATAGAAGTCTGAGCAGGGGAGTTTCCGATCTGGATTTGCAATGAGGAAACGTGAAAACCTTTCACAATAAACCCTCCTTTGAAAAGTTATCAAATTCTTTCAAAAAAGGTTGGTGGGAAAAGGGAAGTGAATGTCCGATAGTGTGGCAAATAAAATGACGTTGCATCATTGACCCAATTGGTCGCATGTGCAAAATGATGTCATGGCAGCATTCTGTGTAAACAAATTCCAACCAATGACTGCAGGCTGAAGTAGGCCTAATTTTCATAAAACTACCCAAAGCTCATCTTCACCCTGTCCCAAGAAGTTAAGGGCCATCCGACTCTAAGACTAAGGTAACTCTAACGAGCCACCAATAATGGGACACGAAATAGATTCTTTTTGACTGAAAAAAGAGTTTAGTCTTGAATAAAGTGACTGATTTTGTCTCAAATCCTCACAAAATTTGCTAACCTTGTGCAACTGGTCGTAATAGTTCAGCTGTTCTTTGCAAACGGCTGTGCTAAAAAGACGACTTATTGCTTGTTACAGATCCGAAGTGCAGGTTTGCGAATCGGAAGTTGGTGATTTCCCCCGGTGGGAATTCTAACCTCAGGGACTCAGGAACCATCAGTCTCAACCCAAGAGTGGTCGACTGCAACTGTAAGTACAGCAATTCCTGGATAAAGCACAATCACTGCAGAAAAGGCGGCAATCTTAAAATAGATTCGAACACAATTTTAAGTGTACTATTTGGAGCAAATCGAAGGAATTCAATTGAAGCTATCATAGTATGATAATTACCTTATTGCCTAAATTGCAATAAATTTGACGGCTCCATGAAAAGATGGATCTCCATGTTAAAACGTTTTGAAAAAAACAGAAAGTTATTTATCAAAACAATTCTTAATTTGTAACCAGGTTTTGAAGCGCAAAATACAGTAAGTTACAGAGCTCCCGAAAAGGTATGTACAAAGTGCAGAATATTACACCATTGATTAATTACAGCAGTGTTCACAAGGGGTAAAAAGAAAAATAAAGAAAATAATTAAAAAGAATGAAGGAACCTCACAGGTGGCATGCCAGTAAAAATAATAATTACGGACCCCTCAGTTATTTCATAGAAAGCCATGGAACGGTGCAAAAAAATTCCAAAACTAATCTTCATTCAACAAATATCAGCAGGCAGCTTTCTGCCCTGTCAGCAAAAACAGAAGAAATTCACTTTCGCTTCTGCCGTCATCGAGTGTGAACAGACCATTAATCCTTGACTGGGTGTGTTTGTTAGGAGGAGCCGATCGTTCTAGACTGCCCGGAGGACATGATGCTCGGGGCGTGTGACCTGCTGGAGGCGCGGGTCGGGATTGAGTCGTGCGGGGGAGTCGGCCTCAGCGGCCGGTGGAGCATCGCTGTACACCCGGACAACAGTGAATTTCGGTTCATTTGCGCCTATGTCACGTTTTGTACAACGTGAATTGTAACAATTCAGCCAGTCAACAATAAGTGCAAAACCATTTTTTTCGTAGTCGTTGCGACAAAAAAATCTCATGGTGGTCTGAACACATTTCAAGTAACAGTCAGTGGCACATCCTGGATTTCCCAGACGGAGTGTGTGACAATCCCAACCTGGGGGGGGGGGGGGAGGTGTTCTTCTTTGGCCACTTTCCCCAAAACTGCATGAAAATGAAGACATTTTGGTCAAGAGGGGCACCTTTGATCTGCCACTTACAGTGATGTGCTTTATGTTGAGGAATAAATGATATACCACTGACGTGGAGTAGGACATTTTGATTATTTCTGCATTGCTTGCTTCAGTTATTGGTGTATAAATTTCCAGCGGGGACTGTGACTTCCGAAGTTACTGACGCAATGAATTCCCTGAACCAGGAAATCAGCGGACGAAACACGAACAGATTGAAAGAGATAGGGCAGCCAAGGGTTAGTTTCTTACCTGATGATGCCTTTTATTGTTACCGACCGCGTACGTAGTACGACAGGAGGTAATGTTTTCCAGCTGTCTGTCTGTTCACGGGGGGGGGGGGGATACTCAGT